>CAUYLG010044349.1:0-11527 GCA_963573385.1 Cacajao melanocephalus | reverse complement strand
AGTCATTTGAGAAATCCCCACGTTGCTTTCCTTGGGGTCTGAACTGGTTTGCATTTCCACCAGCAGCAGAGCAGCGTCCGTCTCCTCTGCCTCGCCTGCATTCGTTCTTGTGAACTGAAAAAATGGCTATAGCTACCGTCTATCCTCCATCTCTCATGAGGGAATCTCCCCTGTATCTCCCCTGCAGCCCACCCAGATGAGAAACATACAAGAAAGGGACTTTGAGATCTGTTATTCAGCCTAGTTACATTGATACATCGGTCTAAGTAACGTCCTAGTACTTCTGAAGCTCAGAAAAATATAAATATGCCAACCATTTTTCAGAGACGTATCTCTTACATCAAAAATCACTTTCTAGTCATTTTACCTGCTTTCCTAAGTAAAAGCCATTTTAACCTAAGTAAAACAAAAGTATGTGGCTCTTTAAGTTACTGCATTCAAAGAACTATAATAGAATTTGCTCATGAAATTCCTCACCCTTTTCATTATTTGGCAACAAAATATTGAGTTTGATCTGAAATTATTTTAGCATGTCATCTTTTGCTCAGTATTGTCCTCCCATGATGCTATTATAAAATAAATAAAATTATAAAAATCACTATATACTTTAATATTTTCACTGTTGATGTATTCAACAAAAAATTAAAAGTATATATGTATATATATATATATATATTTACAGTTTTGTCCCCAAATATAAAATTCTAGAAATTCTGAAACTGGATCAATTTCTTACCCTGATGAAAGAAGACAGATTGATGAACGTTTTTTCAAGTTTAAAGGAGACTATATATCACCTAATAAAAAGTTCATTTATATTAGACAATGGAGAATTTTATTTTGATAGTCATCAAGGACTGAAGTTTATGCAAGATTTATTTAATACCCTTCTCAGGGAAACTTCAATTAAAAATAAGATTGAAAATAATATAGACTTTTTTACAGTGGTGAGTCAATTGTTTTTCCATGTGAATAAGTCTGAGGACCTATTCAAACTCAATCAAGATCTTAGGTCAGCTCTTCACCTTGTAAGAGAATGTTCAACAGAGATGGCAAGACTTCTGGATACAATTCTAAACTCTCCTAATAAGGACTTCCATGCCTTTTATCCTACCCTCCAAGAAGTTATACTTGCTAATCTAACGGATTTGCTTTTCTTGATAAATAATTCATTCCCTTTAAGAAACAGAGCAACATTAGGAATTACTAAGAGATTACTTGGTGCTATTTCAAGGGCTGGTGAAGAAAGTCATGTCCCAGAACCCCTCTTAGAAATGTCTGGGACTCTGGTCATGCTGTTGAATGACAGTGCTGACCTGAGAGATCATACCACATCAGTGGACTCCATTGTGAAACTTCTTAAGCTGGCCAAGAAAGTTTTGGGGATGATGGCCACAGTTTTTAAAACTCATTTTCTCTCCAGTACCACAGACATTATGACATTCTCTGACACTCTCTATTTCATCATGCAACAAAGTGTTCAACATCTTGTGAAAGAAGTAGCTACTTTGAAAAAAATTGATCATTTCACATTTGAAAAGATAAATGATTTGTTGGTGCCATTTCTTGACTTGGCCTTTGAAATGATTGGGGTCGAACCTAATATATCACCAAACTCTGATATTTTCAGTATGTCACCTAGCATACTCTCATATACGAACCAATCTAAGGATTTTTCTGATATTTTGGCAGAAACTGCTGAATTTTAAACAAGTGTGAAAGTCAACTTGGAAGATATGAAGAGTCTTGTGGTAGCATTTAACAATGAGACTCAAACATTTTCTTTGGATTCTATCAACTTAATAGAAGAAATTCTGGGTTGCTTAGTTCCTATAAATAACTTCACCAACCAAATGGACTTCTTATACTCGAATCCAATTTCCACTCATAGTGGCCTTCAAGATATGAAATGGGAAATAATTCATGAAGTGATCCCTTTTTTGGATGAAATATTATCACAAAACAGCACAGAAATAGGGTCTTCCTTGAAAATGGTGATCAGTCTCACCTTAGAAGCTCTTTGGAAAAACTTAAGGATAATCGGAACGTTTCTAATCTGTCGATGACATTTACTCAGCATCCAAATAACCTTTTGAAAACTATAGAAACAGTTTTAGAGGCCTCCAGTGGAATTAAAAGTGACTGTGAAGGTGATTTGAGTAAAAGTTTATATTTTGACAAACCTTTGATTCCGAATATAACTCATCGTCAACTTGAAAAAGCAATCCATAATGTTTTAAGTAGAATAGGTCTCTGGAGGAGAGGGCTTCTGTTAAACAACTCTGAATGGACAACTTCCACAAGAACTTTGTTTCAGCCACTTTTTGAGATTTTTATTAAAGCAACCACTGGAAAGAATGTCACATCAGAAAAAGAAGAGAGAACCAAGAAAAAGATGATTGACTTCCCTTCTAGTTTCAAACCACTTTCCTGTTTTGAGAAATACCTGAGAGGATTATTTGTATTGACTAAATACTGGCAGCAAATCCTACTGACAGATCAAAGATAATAAAGAGCCTAATTCACTTTGTTTTTTTCCCTACTACAGTAACTATAAAATAGAACCATGCAGGAATTACATTGAACAAGGGTAAGTAGTTCTTGACTTAACTTTCTTTACACTCTGAAGTTGGCTCCGACATTGAGCAATTCAGGTCCAGTCATTCTTATCACAATTTGACTCATTATTTGACATTCAAATATAATTAGAATTTATTCAAAAATTCTTCAGAAGTAAGTTATTTTATTCTCGGAAGTAAAAACCTCTTAATTCTATTCACTTGTCCCAAGACTAGCTGCATAAACAATTTCTCTATTCATTTCCTCTGGCAGCCAAGGGTCCTACGATTCAGAGTATATGCAGGAACAAGAAGGTGCTTGCTTCACAGAATATTATGCTTCCAGTTGTGGCTAACCACAGGAAAGGGTCAGGCAGCTGCTGGCTTCTACCCTCTTTCCATTCTGCTAAACCTCCTGTGGTTGATCTACCTCCAAGCCCTCCCATCCCTGAATGTTGTCAATGGAAAACTGTTCTTAAAAGCTCCAGTCTTGCTAGCTGTCATGCCCTGGAAGCAGGCTGTTGCCTTAGGTTGGAGACCCTGTGTCTCTTGGTGTGCAGAGTCCCTGAGATGCTGCAATGGTCCCTACCTAGCGTTTCTGTGGGTGACGATACTGTTAGGGTGGTCCCCGGTCTCTGTTTCTCCCTACCTCCCTCTCAGTGTCACATGGAGCTTGGGAGATGCCATGTCAACCTGGCTCCTTTGCCAGGCAAGCTGACTTATTTTCCATTGGTTCTATTACTACAGAGCTATGGCCTTGAATCCAGTCATGTTTTATGAGTTGGAAAGATGTCTTTTGAAATAGGTAGCTGTTGGCACAAATAACTGTTGCTACCTTGGAATTTGCTAGTTTCCAGAGCTTCCTGCCTCATCTCCTCCTTGCTTCTGATCCCAAACTATGGTCTGTTTGACTTTAGTGCTCTGATCCCCAACTATACCCTGCTTGACTTTAGTGTTCTGCTCTGAATTTTCTTTTGAGCTGAGGTGGTCCTGGCAACCCTATTCTCCACCAATCTCAGATTTTATTTGAAAATTTTCAGTTCTCCACAGAGAGAGTTTACGCCGTAGCTCTGCATACTGTCATGTTTTGACACCCTTTCAACATTTACCTTCGCATTTCAAAAGAATGGATCAAAATAAGAAAGAAAAACAAACATTATGCTTACTGGCCACAAAACGGATGCTTTGAACCAATTCAGGAGACTTAAAGTTTTCTAAAGGTCCAGACTGTGTTATCTGTGTTTTTTTAATGTTCCTATGAAGAAAATATGATTATACAGAGAGGATAGTTCTTATATGTGTGTTATAACTCATCCTTCGCAGTAGAAACGCACATGGGTTGCACATTTTTACCCTTTCATGCCATTGTGTATTTTTTTTCTAAGTGTTGTTGAGATGTGTGAAGTTTTCCAGCAGCCTGTGAAGCCCTCAGAAGCCATGGAGATGCTGCAGAAACAAGATGATGGTCGTGCGTGTGCTCACCATCGTTGCAGGTGGGCTGTTCATAAAACAAGTGCTGCACAATTGCCTTATGCCAGTTTTCAGAGCTCGGATGTCAGAGAGATGAGCATACTGCACTTGAGCTTCTTTTAGAACAAAGCACAGCTTTCTTAGCCTGGCTGCCAGGCCTTGAGGGATCTGTCCCTCCCAACCTCATTCCCACCACTGAGTCTTTGCTCCAGCCAAATTGGACAGCCCCTTCTTGCCCCTTTGCTGAGTTTTCTGGTGTGTGTATCTTTGCTTATGGAATGTGCTTCCCTTGTCTCCTTGACCTAAACTATAGCCATACTTCGTAGCCTAGAGCTGGGCATATCTTGTCCAGAAGTGTTCCCCCATCTCCTTTTCTGGCAAAGATCTCGAGGAGACTAATCACATGCAGTACTGTACTTTCTTCTTTCTTACATCTCCTCCCTCTGCTGCAGTCAGTGTTTTTTGAAGACAGAAACTGTCATTAACTTCTGTGTGCATTTCTTGGTGGGTGCTATGTAGTCCCTGTGGTAACCTGACTTCCCTGCAGCCGTGGCACTTACTGCTTGTATCATAGTTTTTGGTATCTCGTTGTCCTGCTGCAGTCTATAAGCTCAGTGGGGACAGGATCAGTCTCTTGTTGAATTCTGTGTCTCCGTAACACTCAACATAGTGGATTAATTCATGTACTGAGATGATACTTGCCAAATCCCTTCCTGCACATTCCGGTGCAACTCGTTTTAATGCCACTGCTGAAGGAGAGTCCCACGAGCCGCCTTAGAGGGTAACTAGGTGATCTTAGGGCTTTTCTGAAAATGTGAGCATTAGATTTGAGAGCACACTTGAGTCCATGGAATAGACCACATTTGTTTAAGTAATTCACAGGTGCACAGAGTTACTCCTCTGGCCCAATCTCCTGAGCAGGGCTGCCCAGAGCCGTCTCAGTGGGCTTTCAGGCCTGAGTGCTCTGACTTACCTGATGGCAGTGGGTTTTGGCAAGATGAATCCAAACCCAGAAGAGGAGGGGCAGTGAGGAGAAATAGGGAAGCCAAGGGTGGATCTGATCAGAGCAAGAGGAAAGGAGGAAAGTGAGAGATCATCTGAGTAAGGCTTACCTCCACATCCTGTGTGAGCTCCACTATGGCTGGCCCCAGACTCCCTGCCCCTTGGCTCATCTGATCCACATGTTCGTTCTTCTACCTTCCCCTGATTTACTCTTGGATTACTTTTATTTAGATTACTAGCAGATTGTTATATTATGATTGTAGATTAAGTGTTATTTCCTCTGGAAAGTTTTCCTTGACCTACTCTGTCTGGGCTCACGTGGCCTTAGCCCCCTGTAACGGCGCTTACCACTGTGTGCTGTCCTGATGACGAACATGTGTCTCTTCTACAGTCGTGAGGACCTGAAGGCTGTGCCTGTCTATTGATCACTATAAACCTGGCACATGGGGATTAGAACATGGGAGATGCTGATAGATGTTTGTTGAATGAATGAATAAATGCCAGGAGCCCTTCTATACTTATATCATGGTTCATGGGAATTCCTAAAAGTGAAATCTATTCATGTGGGAGTGCTCAGCAGTGAGAGGTACTGGCTGGGCTGTCAGCGTGCTCTGGGCCTGTTTTGTATGACTGAGCAAACCGTGGGGGCCTGGGGAGGATGTTGTAGAGAGAAGACTCTCGTTTACCAAGGAGGGGGTACGTTGGATGTACTCCCAACATCCACTGTCAGAGAGGAGGGGTCACCGGCCCCGGGATGGTTAACTGGTGGATGTGGGCCACTGAGTCTATGAGCCAGGAGTATGGACCAGCATCTACTGGGGAGCGAAATGGAGGAGAAGTGAGCCTTGGGCAGAACCAGCATGTCAAATCCATTTTTCAAAAGCAACTCAAAGAAGATAAATTCTGATACTGGTAAGTGCTAGAAGGAAGCTAAAGTATTGCCACGAGGGTGAGAGTGAGGGGTGGAGGCGAGGCGAAGACCTTGGGGGTGCAACTCTGGGTGGGAACATTTCAGGTGAGATGCGTGGTGAGGATGTGTGTCTGCCATGTTTACTGTTATATCCCCCCAGGGTTTAGAAAACATCCTGACATAGACATGATAGGCATTCAGCCAATATGTGTGGAAGGATTGGATAGGTCAATGCATGAGGGCTGACACCGGGTTGGGCACTTGTCACTGCTTGAGTTCATCTACACAACCACTGATGGGCTTCAGGCTAGTGTGCTGGCGTTCGTGGTCTGCAGGCTGCCTCCTTGCTTTCGTGATTCCCAGCCCTGCAAGTTGAAGATGCATCTCCCTGCACGCCACTGGGAAAACTACTTCTCAGCTTACAAAGCTAGTGTATAAGTAAAAATCGGTAATTTAGGAACTATCACAGGGTTAGCTCTAATCTGCTCACTCACCTCCTTTTTGTAATACAAATGGTTATTTGAACCAAAGAATTGATTGGTCATTTGGCCTAAGAAACATGGAAAAGGAGTGAGAAACAGAGGGAGAAGGTGGGACAAGCCTGATTTAAAAATGAAACCCCAACTGCTGTGTAGGGATTTTGCATGAGTTTTTTCTTTTAAGATAATCTGTATTTCCAGTTCGATGTTATGAACATTGGTGATTAGGACTATTGCTTTGTGTTGTCAAATAGAAAGCAGTAAAGCGTTACAATGTGAGTATAAATTAGGATGGTCAGTACATGATTTCAGCATGTGGAAGTGTGCTCAGGTAAAATTCAAATCAAACGTCTTCCTCGTGCCTATCTGGCATATTGAATTCGGCCATATCGGAAGACATAATTATTTTGACATTTCACAGTCAGCTAACATAATGGTTTTTAAATGAATTAAACATTGATTAATGCATGAATTTATATTTATTTTGCCATTCTGTATTGCAGCTGCTAAATTAATATAGCATACTTGAGATCACATTAGTAACAGAAAATTAATTTTTGATTTGTATATTTCATTTTGAGGAAACGCAAGCATAACTAACGTTTAAACTGCCACCCCACTGTCCTTATTGAACTGTTACTCCATCCTGTAGAATTGGAGGGCAGTGACAGATCCCATAACTTGGAGGGGTAGGGGGGAATTGACCAAAATGGGCAAGTAGCTCCTCCCCTCCCACCACATGAAGGGAAGAACCATCAGATCTGTTATTATTTTTGTTGTTGAAAATGCTCTAGATTTTTGTCATATCACAGAGTTGAGTTCTGTATCTCCAGGAGGGAAGTTGTCACTTTCTTCCGCCTGATCTAATGCTTTAAAGATAAAGCACAATTGCAGGAGAGCTCATGCAACAGAAGGAACCTCAGCGGGCAGGTACTTAAATCTTCTAGTTTCCGTAAGTGATGAATTGAGGCCCAGAGAGTGAGAGTGAGTTTCCCAGGGTTTCAGAGTGAAGAAGTCAGAGCCCATTTTCAGTTGAGGAGACCCGAGGGGGTTCATGGGGCTGGAAGGAGGAAAGGGAAGGAGTCCACAGAGCCTGGCAGAGCTGGAAAGCCTGAGTGGGTCTGAAAGTGTCCTCAGAGCCACGAAGAGGGGCCATAGCAGGTAGGAAGGGGTGGAACCAGGGATCTGAAGAGGCAATGAGAGGTGGAGAAAGAGGATACCTGGGGAAGTTGGAGGAGCCAAGGCTCAAAAGCAGCTCTTGTTAGTGTCAAGACAGTTGTCAAGCGTCCTTGAGGGTGGTGTCTTTGAGGGCAGGCCTCAAGACGTGTCAGCTGTGAGGCAGATGGAGACCAGATGGCCTGACAGCCCAGCACTGTGTTCCATGATCGTATCATCCCTGACCTAACCTTGCAGGAATGCTGGGCGTGGTCACTGTCTATTCCACATTGTCATTTTACATTGAGGAAGCAAGGGGCTGACACAGCTCATAGCTTGCCTAATGCCACATTATATCAGCTTTTTCAGGGTGCATTCTCTGCTTTTTTAGGTTTGAACATCATAACTTATAAATACATTATTGTGTCTTCCCCAAAGCAGAGGATACGTTTATGCTTAAAGGTAAGTGCTGTCGTGTTTAACAACACATCACTACCTTCATTTCAAATTTTAATAAGAGATTACTTAAGAGACACATTTTACATTTTCTATAATAAAGATACTTGTCTTTAAAATTGGTAAAAGGAGATTAATGAGCAAAGAAAAACAAATAAGGCATCTAGATGGATTGCACGACTTTGGGTGTATGGTATCTACTCCGCATTTTATACAACCGAAAACTTTTATTAATTAATACATTTTATATTTTACAGTAGTTTTACATTCACAGCAACCTTGAATGGAAGGTGCAGGGATTTCCCACATAATCCCTTCCCCACCTTAACCTCCCTTATGATCAATATTCCCCACAGAGTGGCATATTTGTTATAATTGATGAACCCACACTGACACAGTGTCATTCTGAGTCCACAGTGTGGGGTTCTTTCTTGGTGTTGTGCATTCTATGGGTTATGACAAGCATGTAATGACATGTATTCACCATTATAGTATCACACGTAGGATTTTAGTGCCTGAGAAACCCTCTGTCTCTGCCCATTCATCCTTTCCTCCCCTGTAGCCCCTGGCCACCACTGATCTTTTTACTGTTTCCACAGTTTTGTCTTTTCCAGCACATCATTATATAATATGTAGTTGAAATTATATAATGTGTAGCCTTTGCAGATGGGCTTCTTTCACTTAGTAATATGCCAGAACTGTTTTTCTAAAGGACTTTTGAGAAACAATTTAAGAGTCAGGATAACATTTTTTTTCAAATTAAAAAATATTTTATTTCTTATAAAAATGTATTTTATTTTCTGTCATGACCAAGCATCTAGGAGTCATGAAGCCCTGTGCTAGGTGCACAATGACAGGAAGGCAGTGATAAGAAAAGTCCCTCATGGTGGGTCTTGTGCAGATGGATTTATTGGGCAGTGGGTAACGACATAGGGAGGTGAGCACACGGGCATATGTGCAGCAGGGAGCGGAGGGACTCTGCTCAGCCTGGGAAAGGTGGGTGTGTGGAGGCAGAGCTCTGAAAGATAGGTAGGTTCAGGAAGAGAGAAGTAGTGTCTTGTATCTGATGGCCTTGAGGAGACAGGAGGGATACAGGGCATGAATGCAGATGGGTGGAGGCACCTGAGGCTGTGAAAAGAATTTGGAAGCAACATGTAGCCTTTGGGCAGATTTCTGTAATGGGGGATCTCCTTTGAGGAGGAGCCCGGTGGCCCAGAGCATAAGGCGGATTGGAAGGGTGAGGTGGAGCTGGGACTGTTAAGCGCTCAGTAGTTTCCTGGGCGTGATCTGTGGGTGCTGGACAGAGGCACGGATGGAGAGCCATTGGGGTGGTCACGCTGAGCAGATGGGGAGGTTGCTTGGCTGTGAGGACCAAGGGGAGGAGAGTCATGACTGGCTTCCAGGAAGTGACCTGAGAGGCGTGGGGCATGGAGAAGACCACAAATAGACAGTGTGCTATTCATCCTTCAAACTGAGGCACCGTTGAGAATCACAGAGGGCACTGTTCATAACCATGTAAGAACCATAGGTGGAAAGCAAGTCCGTCCTGGGCAAACTGGGGTGAATGGCTACCTCACCTATAAAGGATACAAGGAAAGGAGCCAGTGGGGAGATAGAGGAAATTAATTTCTACAAAATCAATTAGGCCTAGAAAAACGAAATCTTTATTTTATTAAATTTGGAACGCAAAAGGCACAGCTTTGCCCTCATCATCTGAATGTTCATCTTGAGGATTTAAGAAATGTTTAGGAATTTGTATCATTTTGACTCTTTAAAATATGATTTTGTGACAGTAGCTAGTTCAGGAGAGGACTGTCTATTAATTACTTCTCTGTGTGTTTCCTCTGGCAGAAAACCCTTCCTGGACCAAGGACATTTTGTGTGCTACTCTGAGCTGCAAGCAAGGTGTGATAAGGCGTCTCATTTTATCTGCTATACAAGGAGTCACTTTGGCGCAGGGCCATTTCCAGGTTCGTGCCTTTTCTATTTAAGAGAATTTCACGTTCATCACTATTGGCCCTTACAAGGCAGTTAAGTTATTCAAAGCTTGCAGCTTGGTTCTTATAACTACAGCAACGGTGTCGCACACAGTCTTGTTGGAAGTTAGGGGTGCAGAATGGCAGCTCACCCTTCCTTCCTCTTGGCCTCTCCCGGTGGTGTGCTGGGGTTGAGTGGCACTCTCCTGTGAGAATTGATGGTTAAATTTTCAGGAATTTTGCAAGCTGGTTGTTAAAACATAGATATCATCATTATAAATAAATTATATCAACTTATGATGAAATAAATCATGTTAGAAACACAGCAGTATTTACCCAAGATTCGTCACTTCGTATTTATTTTAGTATGTTTTACCGTTATCTGTCTTCCGGCGATGATTTGCTTCTGTTGTATCCACATGATGGAAATACTGTGTAGTCTTGTGCTAAGTGCACATCTTCCCAATTCCATGTTTAGTGATGTTATGGTGGCAGCTTGAGCTAGGCTATGTGGGAGCATTTGCACCATGGAAATTAGCAAGTGCTACAAATCAGATTTTTTTTCTGGAGTGTTTGTTTCTAAATATTTACTACCCCAGCACTGGCTATAACTAATCGAATACACTGGCTAGTACCAAAAATTGACGGCTGAGTGGGAACCAGCATAGCAGTTTTCTTTTTGTTAAATTGGACACATGCCCAGTAGGCTCCCATGCAGGGTCTCCAACTACAGGTGAGTCAGGGAATGTGACTCTTATTTGGAGCCCACTCCTTTATCCTGGAATTAAAGACCCCTGGGCCCATGGACAGGCCTGATCTCCCTGAGAAGCTTGGACAATGGTCATGTCTTTCGAATAATGCAGCGAAGACCTGTGTTTCTTCTAGGTCTGGTTCTGAATGTTGTTTCTTGCTTTCATGATGCGTATCTCTGTGAGCATGGGATTATCACAGAAAGCAGAGAAATAGATGATGCCTGAGAGAGATGAGAGATAGTCATGCCAGATTCCCACAGCAAGGGTATAGAATGCCATGCCTTGGGGAAGTGTCAGGAAGGAGTGAGAGCTGCTGATCCCGAATCAATGTCTTGTGGCCTTTGGAGGAGTGGTGCATGTCAGCCGAAAGCCCTGAGCAGTCGCTAGTGATGACTGACTTTACAACCCCAGTAGTTTGTCATACTCACATGGATTTATTTAGAACATCAAATTCTTATTTCCAGGTTGTGCAGATCTTTTTCAGGTATTAAATGTGGATACAGAAAAAGCCTCACAGACAATTATTTGTTTTTTGAGATGGGGTCTCGTATTGCTGCCCTGGCTGGAGTGCAGTGGCTCAGTCTCAGCTCACTGCAACCTCCGCCTCCTGGGTTTAAGCAATTAGCCTGCCATGGCCTCCCGAGTAGCTGGGATTACAGGTGCCCACCACCATGCCCCGCTCATTTTTTTTGTATTTTTAGTAAAGACGGGGTTTTACTATATTGGCCAGGCTGGTCTGAAACTCCTGACCTCATGATCCGCCCGCCTC
>CAUYLG010044348.1:0-27179 GCA_963573385.1 Cacajao melanocephalus | reverse complement strand
GGGGAGTCGGAGAGAGAAAGCATGGGGAGAAATGCCAGATATAGGTGATGGGGAGGAAGGCAGCAAATCACACTGCCATGTGCGTACCTATGCAACAATCTTGCATGTTCTTCACATGTACCCCAAAACCTAAAATGCAATAATAAAAAAAAAAATCTTTGCTCACTTCCTTAGATGTGATAATGGTATCATGGTTATGCAGAAGAATGTCTTTATTTTATTTTGAGATTGATTCTCGCCTTATCATCAGGCCAGAGTGCAGTGGCACAATCTTGGCTCACTTCAACCTCAGCCTCCTGGGTAGGTGGGATTACAGGCACCTGCTACCACGCCCGGCTAATTCTGGTATTTTTAGTAGAGTCAGGGTTTCACCATGTTGGCCAGGCTGGTCTCGAACTGCTGACCTCAAGTGATACACCCACCTCGGCCTCCCAAAGTACTGGGATTACAAGCATGAGCCACTGTGCCCAGCCGAATGTCTTTATTCTTAGAATATATGTACCAACATATTTATGGGTAAAGTGTCATACTTGTAATAAATATATATACATGCAGACATACACATACATAAAAATACATATGCACACATAAAAATTACATATATGCACAAATATACAAATGTGCACTCATATACACATAGAATATACACATATACACACATACAAAAATACATATATACGTACATACACACATATGTATATATACATGTATGCATAAATATACATTATTAATACTTAACATATATTACAGGCATATAAAATATGGCAAAACATTAATTGGTGAATCTTGGGTGGGTGATGGGCATTCATTATACTCATTTTTCAACTTTTCTGTTAAGAGTATTTTAGAAATGTGTCAAAATATAAAGGAGGCAGGGGAAATATAAATGCCTCCTGGAGAGATATTCCAGGATCATCATTCATTAACACCTTGGTGAAGTGAATTTATAACAGGTTTCTCAAAAGGTATTCAAGATATGGTTATAAGTGTTCAAGGGGGAAAATACAATGCTAGCTAGAAGCTGTTAAAAAAACAACTATGGAGTTACCACCTAGGAAAATGCTAGCTTGTAAGGCCCTTTCCAGGAAATAGGTTTTGATGCAGGACAGTAAAGGTAGGCCAGAAGTGTCAGTCTCTAAGAAATGGAGTCAGGGCAAGCCAGAGCTGTCCAAAGTACCCATAGGTTCCTGCGGCAAACCCTGGAATCAATGGAATCAACTGGCCCTCTGGCTGCTCCCAGTGGTTGGCAGCTGATCCAAGTTCAATGCTATTTAATCTCTTTGTGAGCTAAATGTGTTTTTGAGTAAACAAGTAAGACAATATAGGACAAATATAATTCTATTCAGGATTCAACAAGGGAGCTTGCTATTTAAATAAAACTTCAAATTCCATTTAAATATTATATATTAAAGATATCACTGCAAAATTAATGCATGCTTATTGCAGAAAATCCTGAAAACATAAATAAGTACAAAGATAATAAAAATAATCTATAATCTCACTGTTGAGCCTTGGTTGCATTTACTTCCTGTTTTCTTCACAGAGAATCATTTTGAAACAGGTGGAGGCAACCTGTATATATAACTTGCGTCCTTTTTGTTTTTCCTAGTTAACACTGTATTATGGGTAGTTCTCACAACATTAACATGTCTTTGTCAGTATAAAAAAATACCACATTCTCTCTGAAGAACAATTCAGAAGAACTAGGTTGAAATTAAAAACTGTAAATGCCAAGAGATGTGGTGAATCAACACTGGTATCCTTTTTACAATGACATAAACTAAAATTCAAAAGTAGTATTAGAGGATCTCACGTTTAGTAAGCATAGTTTCATCAAACTTTTGTTCCAGTTAGATATGTATCCAAGCCATCATGTATGTGTGTTTCTCTCAACACTTGTGTGAAATTTTTGAAAACTTCCAGGCTAGAGAAACCCTTACAAGGATACACATTGAACATGCTCTCTAAAGCACTGGTGGAAATGCCGAAAATCTGGAAACTTCCAAGATGTTCATCAACAGGGAAGGCAAGGCAAAAAGAACTGCGGCATTTTCACAAGGAAGAATACTATACAGCAGTGAAAGCTGGTGTGCTGAAAGCTTCACCTACTACAAGAGAGAAGTTGGGGAAAGAAGCAGGTTGCAAAGTTTCGTAGTAAATGAAACATGCCGATTTCAAACACAAACATATGCACGCACACACTCACCCAATACTCCATATTGCCAAAGGCAGTGGATATTATAAAGGAAAAACCTCTTAAAAAAATAAAAATAAATAAAAAGGCCTGGGCACATGAGATAAATGTGTGTTGGATGCATCACACACCCCCTCTGTGATCTCAAGTCTGTGAGAAAAAAGCCAGCTTCCTGTGGTCACAGGGATGACCCCTTTTCTTTCACTCTGCACTTACTGAACACATACTGTATGCCAGGCCCTGTTCTAGGCATCAATAATTTACCAGTGGATCAAACAAAACGAAGATCTCCACCTCGCAGAGTAGGCATTCTAGCAGGGGAATAGGCAAAGAACTGCAGTCTGTCACTATCAAATGCTCACTCTGCAAACTGAGGAAGCACATACACCTGCAATACAGTTTCTTAGTTAGGCTCCTTTCCCAAACAGTCCCAATCTCTATCCACTGCCTACAACTCAAAAGCCAAGCAGCTTCAGAGAATGAACTGCTCAAGGAAGAAGCTAGGGCATGGATTTTTGCTCTGATGCAAGCTCTATTATCACCTGCAGCCCACCAGCAGCAAACAGTCCTGAGGCCAGCAGCCCCAGTCATAGGGCATGTGAGGATTCTACCTGTTACTAAGAAGAGGGTTTAGAGGACAGATATGACTTTACAGGGTCCCACTGGATCGTGGAAAGGCCTGAGACAAAGGAGCAAGGAAATGCCTGTATCAGGGAGAAGAGGTGTGGTGATGTGACTGAATTCTGGAAATATCTTTTTTATTTTTATATGTTTTTTCTTTTTTGTTTTTGAGACTGAGTTTCGCTCTTGTTACCCAGGCTGGAGTGCAATGGTGCGATCTCGGCTCACTGCAACCTCCGCCTCCTGGGTTCAAACAATTCTCCTGCCTCAACCTCCCAAGTAGCTGGGACTACAGGCGCCCGCCACCATGCCCAGCTAATTTTTGAATTTTTAGTAGAGACGGGGTTTCACCATGTTGACCAGGATGGTCTCAATCTCTTGACCTCGTGATCCACCCACCTTGGCCTCCCAAAGTGCTGGGACTATAGGTGTGAGCCACTACGCCCGGCCTTATTTGTATATATTTCTTGAGACAGATTCTCGCTCTGTCACCCAGGCTGGAGTACAGTGGCACAGTCTTGGCTCACTGCAACCCCCGACTCCCAGGTTCAAGCGATTCTCCTGCCTTAGCCTCCTGAGTAGCTGGGATTACAGGCACGTGCCACCATGCCCAGCTAATTGAACTCTGGAAATATCTTAATGGTTAAGGCATCAGATTTTGGACAGAGAAGATGTGGGGGTTAGGGAAAAGAGAAATATCCGGGTGGACAATGAGGATTGTGGGTGGAAGGAGTCACCACTTACAGAGACTAGAAGGACTGAGTTTGGTGGAGAGCAGATGCTCAGCTGAGGACCCCAAAGTCTCAGATGCCTGCCTGTCCTTGAGGGTCAGCTTTCAGGCAACAGAGGTTTGTGGGGAGGGCAGCCCGGTCTACAACAGCAGGAAAGGGAGGAAGGGCAAGCCAGTGGAGTCAGAACCCAGCAGGGACGGGAGGAAGCCTGGCTGTGAGTGTTCACGGTGGAAGGAAGCATCCAAACACAACCCTAAAGGGGGAGAGGAGGAAGCCATGTCTTGGGGGAAGAAGGAAAAGGAGAAGAACAAGGCTGTTAGGGGGAGCAGGATGACAAGTGGGGAAAACGTCCTTGGGAGTCAGACACGGGAAACGGAAAGGGTTGTTTAAGCCCAAATCTTCCGAGGACAGGGAGAAGCGAAGGGCATCCGCACCTGTGCAGTTAGAGAGGAGGGTCCACAACCTGGGGAGGTGAGAAGACTGCTTGTGTCTGCAGGAAAAAAACAGAATTTTGGGGAGTCTGGAGTTAAGCGAAGGGCGGGAAAAAAAGGGTTCGTCCCAGTGGGAGGGGAGAGGAAGAGAATTGAGTCCCCGCCTCAAGGGAAGAGAATAGGGGGCCAGCGGTCTCTAAGAACCAGAATTAGTCACCGCCCCACGGGGAGAGGGGAGAGGAGATTCGCGGTCGGCACCCCAAGGGGAGAAGGGAAAAGGGGCCCGCGTCCCACGAAGATGGGGGAGTAGGGGTCTGCGCCCCACCAGGAGAGGAGAGTAGGGGGCTGGAGCCCTGCGGGGAGAGGGCTTAGGGGCTAAGCGCCCCGCGGGGACAGGACAAGCGGGAGGACCCGCGCCTGGCGAAGAAAGGTCCTCACGCCTGCCCCGCCCGGGAGCCCAAGCCAGCGCGCGAACAGGACCCTGCCCAGAGCAGGGCTGCCGCGTACCCTCACAGACAGGAAGAGCGGCCACGCAGCCACATCCCAGCCCCAGCCGCTCTAGAGTACTTGACGCCACCCTCACAAGGCCTTGGCTCCGTGACCGATGGACTGGAGTCGGGGAATCCGAAACCCGGGAGGCCGCGAGAGCGTGGAACTCACCTCCCACCGCCGCTGCGTCTACGTCAGCGCGCCCTCGGGCTCTGCGCATGCGTGCGCAGAGTTCCCGGATGCTGTTTTTCCGGCGACCCCAGACAGCAGGGACCAGCCGGGGTGGGGCGGGGTACCAGCTGCTAGGCAGCCAGAACCTGGGAGCGCGCGCAGTGTTTCCTTTCCCGGTCCTTAGTCCTTGGCCTCCGCTGGTAGGTGAGGTTTAACAGACGGAAAAACGCGGGGAGCGCTCGTGGGCTGACCTTGAGCCGCCGCGGACAAGCACCTAGTCTCTCAGATTGACCAGCCCTACATCCCCTTGCGATCCTGCACCACCCTGGACGCGCGTGGTCTCGGCAGAATCTCGTTCACGCGGGTTCCACTCCTAGACTGCTGTGTCTCCTTCCTCTCACGGCATCGGGGACTGGGGCCTGGAGTCGCTCCTGTACAGGGGTGTACAACGCTCCAATGGATGCTGGCTGACACCTTCATGCGGTCGTATAACCTTATATGCACAATTAACATTTTACTCGGTTGTGTGATGCCCTATCCAGAATAACCCATTTACACGATTATATAAGACTCCCTGGCACAATAACCCCTCCACGTGGTTATGTAAGACTCCATGGCACAATAACCCTTCATGCCATTGCATAAGGTTCCAAGCCACAATAACTTTAGGCCATTGCACAACACT
This sequence comes from Cacajao melanocephalus, assembly GCA_963573385.1. Classification (NCBI taxonomy): domain Eukaryota; kingdom Metazoa; phylum Chordata; class Mammalia; order Primates; family Pitheciidae; genus Cacajao; species Cacajao melanocephalus. The sequence continues at coordinate 21,857 of CAUYLG010044348.1, read as the reverse complement.
CTATGGCACAATAACCACTTTACAAGGTTGCGTAATACCCTATGGCACAACCCTTTCACATGGTTGTGTAATCTTCCATGTGAAAGATTACACAATGTGAAGTGGTGCAATAACCACTTCACTTTGTGTAATCATCTAGGGCACAATCATCATTTTATGTGGTCATATAAAATGCTCCACTCTGAATACACCATTTGCTCGTTTTCCTTCCTGTCAATGGACATTTGGGCTGTTTCCAGTTGAGAGTTACTACAAAAAAACCTGCTATGAACATCGTGTGTGTATCTTTTGATAAGCAGCCTTGTATTTCTGTTGGGTGAATGCCTAGGACTGCAACTGTCTCTTCATGGGTGCACATGTTCAGGTTAGGAGACATCACTAGTTTACACTGCCCCCTGCAGTGTTGTATAAGATACTCAGTTGCTTCATATTCTTGCAACACTTGGTACTGTTGTTTTCATTTTAGCCATTAGTGTGGTGTGAAGTAGAATCTCACTGTGGTTTATTAGTAGTAAAGTTGAGCACACTTTCATGCACTTATTGGCCATTTGGATTTCCTTGTTTATGAGGGGGCCAGGTGACGTCATTCACCAACTTTTCTATTAAGTTTCTTTCTTATTGAGATGCTGAGTTCTTTGTATATTTGGAGGCCAGTCCTTTGTTGGCTCTACAATGGTCTTCTCCCACTCTGTCACTTGCCTTTTTACTTGTGTAATATTGCTTTCTGATGAACCTATTTTTTTCTTTTCTTAAGACAGAGTTTCACTCTTGTTGCCCAGGCTGGAGTGCAATGGCGCGATCTCGGCTCACTGCTACCTCTGATTCCCAGGTTCAAGCGATTCTCCTGCCTCAGCCTCCGAAGTACCTGAGATTACAGGCACATGCTACCACGTCTAGCTAATTTTTGTATTTTTAGTAGAGATGGGTTTTCACCATGTTGGCCAAGATGGTCTTGATCTCCTGACCTCATGATATGACTGCCTTGGCCTTCCAAAGTGCTGGGATTACAAGCACGAACCACCGCGCCTAGACATTTTTTTTTTTTTGGAAATGGAGTCTCACTCTGCTGCCCAGGCTGGAGTGCAGTGGTGCAATCTTGGCTCACTTGGCCAGTACTGCACTGCCTCAGAAGGGCCACTCCAAAGTCATCTCAAATTTTTCTATGGCTTCCTGTTCCCCATTCTCTGGGAACCACTCTGTCCTCCACACTGACACCCCCTTGTAACCTAAGGCCCAAAGAAGGAAGTTATTCTCATGCCCTGGGCTTTGGGATGCTGATTCCAGAGAGGCCACTGCCCAATGCCCCTGCATCCACTTACAGCTTCCCTGTTGCCTGATCCAGTCCCTAATACTAAAAGGAGGTCCAGAGAAACCCCATATTAACCTCTTTATGGCTTCACTTTTTAATTTATTACCAAATCATTAAGCTAACAAGTATCTGTAACAGAGAAAAAATACCATACAGAATTCCAGTCCCCAAAGAAAACCACATTTTATTTCTCCATCATCCCCTTTCAGTCTACATCCATATGTGCACATATCTTGTATATGGCTGTAATAATAGTAAATCTTCTATTTTAAGCCTCTTTTTGCCATATTATAAACATTTTCAACATGGCAATAAAACATTTACAATGGTTCACAGTGGCTGAATTGGAAGCATCCTAAATGAACCACCATGGTGGTAGCGGTGGGGTGATAACATAAACATAACTCAGTATTTCCATTTCAGCAATTAAAGCAACAAATCACATCTCTTGGAAGCAGCCCTTTCCATCTTAGCACAAGCTTGTTTCAGTCTTTTCTTTTTGGATGGAGTTTCACTCTGTCGCCCAGGCTGGAGTGCAGTGGCGGGATCTTGGCTCACTGCAACCTCCACCTCCCAGGTTCAAGCAGTTCTCCCACTCAGCCTCCTGAGTAGCTGGGATTACAGGCACATGCCACCATGTCTGGCAAATTTTTGTATTTTTTGCAGAGATGGGGTTTCACCATGCTGGCAAGGCTGGTCTTGAACTCCTGACCTCGTGATCGAGCTGCCTCAGCCTCCCAAAATGCTGGGATACAGTCATGAGCCACTAAACCCGGCCTGCTTGTTTCAGTCATAGGAGGAACGACTTCACTGTTCATTCACAGGTAATTTATTCATCTAGATGCCCTCCTGCAACAAGTCCTCAGCATTCTTGGTGAGTATAACGCAGAAATACATTGAAACAGCAAACTTTCAAACATTCTGTGGTGGTGTGCAGTGCAGCACTGTGTGGACTCTAATTGTACACCTTTGTTGACACAGAAAACACTGTAAGAGACACTGCCAAAAGCCTCTCTTCCTGATTACATTTAAAAAGTTTGACTCAGTCACTTGAATCTGGGAGGTGGAGGTCGCAATGAGCCAAGATCACACCACCGCACCCCACCCTGGCAACAGAGCAAGACTCCATCTCAAAAAAAACAAAAACAAACAAACAAACAAAAAACAGCTGAATCAGGCCAGGCGTGGTGGCTCACACCTGTAATCCCAGCACTTTGGGAGGCCAAGGTAGACAAATCATAAGGTCAGGAGTTCAAGACCAGCCTGGTCAACATAGTGAAACTCCATCTCTACTAAAAATACAAAAAATTAGCTGTGCGTGGTGGCACACACCTGTAATCTTAGCTACTCAGGAGGCTGAGGCAGGAGAACTGCTTGAACCTGGGAGGGGAGGTTGCAGTGAGTGGAGATTGCCCCACTACACTCCAGCCTGGGCAACAGCTCAAGAGTTCATCTCAAAAAAAAAAAAAGTTGATTCATTGAGAGTCTGCTTATATACAATAAGGTGGAAACTCCCTACTGCAGGGCTCCTCATACCAATCACGTTCTGAATGCATTCACAGGCTCTCTCTAGCTAAGCATTCTGATGTGGAGGTAAGTGAATATCCTAGGTTAGTGTCACGTTCATGGTTTGCACGTTTCATTCCAGTGTATGTGTTGTCATCTCTGGTACAGACTGAATCATCCCCAATAACTATTCTGCATTTACTATCATCCTAAGTTGTCTCCTGAGTTCCCCAATGAGCAGACTTAACACTGTGGCTTAGCAATATCTTACATTCATCAATTCACTGAATAGCTTAAAGGATTCTTTTCTACTGACCAGAGAGGAATCAGATCTAAGACACGCCTCCTAAACACAGGTGTGAGAACAAACTGGAAGAATCGTGTGGCCCCCAATCATTATGTTTCCACGGGTTGCTCTCCCAGGTGTGCTCGTTCATGTCGGACAAGGGAGGAGCTCTTTTGGAACGTTTTTCCACACCGAGGACACTGGCTGGGACCCTCTCTGCTATGCAGTCTCTGATGTACTGCCAGGTGAGAGTTCTGCTTGAAGGACTTCCCACATTCTGGACACTGATATGGGGCCTCCTTAGTGTGAATTCTCTGGTGCTTGGTCAGACAGGAGCTGTCCCTGAAGGCTTTGCCACATTGATTACACTCATAAGGCTTCTCACCAGTATGAGTCCTCTGGTGCCTGATGAGGCCAGCGATGTTCCTGAAAAGTTTCTGACACTGGTTGCAGCCATAGGGCTTCTCGCCAGTATGAATCCTCTGATGCCTGATCAGGTACGCACTCTCAATGAAAGTCTTCCCACATTCTTTACATTCATAGGGTTTCTCCCCAGAATGGATCTTTTGATGCACAATGAGATGAGAGTTTCTATTGAAGGATTTCCCGCACTCTGCACACTCAAAGGGCTTTTCTCCAGTGTGAGTCCTTTCATGCTGGGTGAGGTACGAGCCGTCCCGGAAAGCCTTTCCACATTTGCTACACTCATAGGGCTTCTCACCAGTGTGGATTCGGAGATGCACTGTAAGGTGGGAGATGTCAGTGAAGGGTTTCCCACACTCATTACATCTATACGGTTTTTCCCCTGTATGAGTTCTTTGGTGCAAAATTAGGGATGAATTTCGGTTGAAGGTTTTTCCACATTCTAGGCATTCATAAGGTTTCTCGCCTGTGTGAATTCTCTGGTGCTGTGTCAGAGCTGACCCATCACTGAAAGCTTTCCCACATTTACTGCATTTATAGGGCTTTTCTCCTGTGTGGATCCTTTGATGTACGATCAGGTTGTAGTTCTTGGAGAAGGACTTTCCACACTCATTACAAGTGTAAGGCTTCTCTCCGGTATGAGTTCGGTGATGCAAAACAAGAGAAGAGTTCCGTTTGAAGCATTTGCCACATTCAGTACATTTATATTGTTTCTCTCCTGGGAGATTACTCTGGTTTTCATTATGTGATGAGCTCAGGGTAAAGATGTCCTCAAAATCCTTACCTTCATACAGTTTCTTGCCTCTTTTCATTATTTTTTGATGACTAAGAGCAGTATAATGATTAAAAGACTTAACACTTTCAGGGTATTTGTAGGGTTTCTCTCTCACTGGATTTCTTCCATGAATAACTTCCATGGAATGGTTGAAGGCTTTTCCACAGGCATCACTGTCACCAGTTCTCTTAGCTACATAACTTTTGGGACAGCTGTGTAAGGCGGAGTCACAATCCAGACCACTAACATTTGAGTCATGTGCATGGAAACCATTTGTTGCAAGAACTCTCTGAGATGGTGGAAGGTCTGAGCTTGCAATCAAATTCTCCCCACAACTAGGATATTCACAAATTGCTTCCTGAGGCCCTGGTTTCTGCAGAGTTAAAGCTGATTGCCTCAAGTGTCCCTCCTGGTTCTCACAGTCCCAACCACCACCTAAAAGGGACAAACAGGGAGCTTCCTTTGTGAATCCTTCCATTTCTATACCACAGGGTATTTCTCTTTCAGAAATATTCCGAGTTGTCATTTTCAATCTCATATTCCAAACTGCAAAGAGAGGAAAAACGCAGACTTAGGTATATGAAGCTATGTCAGTAAGAGAAACAATGATGATGGGCTAGGAGTGAAGATGTGTATTTCTTTATTTGCTTTCTTTTTTAACTTCAAATTTATACAAGGAAGCGGAAAAATGACAGCCAAGGAATAGAACCAAAAACAGATTGAAAAAGACCCATGTAGCATTTTCATTTTCCTAGACAGCAGGCAGAAGGAATGGTCCTGGGGATAAATAATCACCAAAAGGATTAGTTTGAGATGTGGAAGACCAGAGCCCAAGCAACCCTGCTCACCCTAGAATTCTGTCACAGACACTGCCTTGTTGTCCCCATCATGCACTGCCCATCAATACACATTTCCACAGCTTTGACTTCACAACGGGCTAATAACAGCACTGAAGGAGCAATTCTTACCCAGCTCTGTGATCAAAGTTCTGCATTCATGGATAGGACAAAGCATAGGCCTGGCAACCTAAAAGTTCTGGATCTAAGTCTTAGAACAGTCAATAACCTGGCCGGGTACAGTGGCTCATGCCTATAATCCCAGCACTTTGGGAGGTTGAGGCAGGTGGATCATTTGAGGTCAGGAGTTTGAGACCAGCTTGACCAACACAGTGAAACCCCATCTCTACTAAAAATACAAAAAAATTAGCTGGGCGTAGTGGCACATGCTTGTAGTCCCAGATACTTGGGAGGGTAAGGCAGGAGAATCGCTTGTATCCGGTAAGTGGAGGTTGTGGTGAGCCGAGATCACACTACTGCACTCCACCCTGACAGAGTGAGACTCAATTTCAAAAAAACAAAGCAAAACAAAACAAAACAAAAACTGTGAATGACTGCCCTGCAGGATTTTTATGAAAACTGGATCATGTCTGAGGCAGTCTCCAAGGCTAGGGAATGAAGGGCATTCTGTAAATGCTGAATGTGTCTTCATCCATATCAATCTTCCTTCCCATCACCATCCTTGTCCCCTCAGACTTCACAATATTAAGACAACTAGTTGTCCATTCATTTATTCATTCATTCATTCTTCATTCCTTCAGTGAGACAGGATCTTGCTGTGTCATCCAGGCTAAAGTGCAGTGGTGTGATCTTGGCTCACTGAAGCCTCAACCTCACAAACTCGAGCAATTATCCCACCTCAGCCTCCCAAAATGCTGCAAATACAGGCATAAGCCACTGTGCCCAGCCTTCTATTTTTTTTTTTTTTTTTTTTTTGAGACAGAGTCTCGCACTGTCGCCCAGGCTGTAGTGCAGTGGTGCAATCTCAGCTCACCGCAATTCTCCATTTCCTAGGTTCAAACAATTCTCCTGCCTCAGCCTCCTGAGTAGCTGGGACTACAGGTGTGCGCCACCATGCCCAGCTAATTTTTTTGTATTTTTAGAAGAGACGGGGTTTCATCATGTTGGCTAGGATGGTTCTGATCTTCTGCCCTTGTGATCCACCCGCCACAGCCTCCCAAAGTGGTGAGATTACAGGTGTGAGCCACTGTACGCGGCCTAATATTTTTTTAAAGTAAAATGAAAATAGACCCTTGCCTCAGAATACATACGTATGTATATGTGTATAGTCTAGGCAATTTAAATATATATCCATGTATATATGTGTATTCAAATTTCAGATGGATACAGGCCACAACAAAAAGTCAAAGTTCAAACTATGCGGTATACCTTCATGAGTGTGGCAGACTTTGATAAACAAAGCTTAACCAAAAAAAACCATATGGTCAAGCACTAGGGGGGTCGTGCCTGCAATCCCAGCACTCTGGGAGACTGAGACTGCAGTGAGCTGTAATTGTGCCAACTGCATTCCAATTGGGCAAAAGAGACTGTGTCTTCAAAACAAAAAATAAAAAACAGACAAGGGTTAACAAGTCTGATATCAACATTCAAATTTTCCATCCAATAAAAGACACAATAAGAGACAAAAGCAAGTGGCAGATGGAGAGAAAATGAGACATAAAAGAGACAAAGGATTACTGCCCAAGAGCTATAGAGGATTCTTACAGAACAGCACAAAAAAGAAAAAGAAAAATGAGCAAAGTAATCAAAGATGCATTTCATGAAGGGAAAATAGAAATGTCCTGAAAACAAAGATTTTTCTCATTTTATCTTTCAGGCAATTCCAACTGTGACTGTAAGAACACAAAACATGCACATTTCATGAGTACAAATAAAATGAAGTATGATAATATAAAGCTTTGGGACGTCATGTGGGAAGAGGGCTTGTAAAGTGGTCCGTGTGCTTGGCAGGGTAACTTAGTGGCAGCCGTGAAAACATAAATTCGGGCTGGGTGCAGTGGCTGACGCCTGTAATCCCAGCATTGTGGAAGGCTGAGGCAAATGGATCACCTGAGTTCAGGGGTTTGAGACCAGCCTAGACAACATGATGAAACCCCGTCTCTACTAAAAATACAAAAATTAGCCAGGTGTGGTGGTGTGCACCTGTAATCCCAGCTACTTGGGAGGCTGAGGCAGGAGAATCACCTGAACCCAGAAGGTGGAGGTTGCACTGAGCTGAAATTGTGCCACTGCACTCCAGCCTGGGCAACAGAGTGAGACTCCATCTCAAAACAAAAACATAAATTAGGTATATTCTACTACCAAGCAGTTCCACTGGTAGGTATCTGAGATTCAGAAAGCTGGATAAATGAAAATCAATTCGTACCTACAGAGATGGTCTTAAAGGCCAGCAGGGATAAGACAAACCACTAGTGAAGGATGAAAACGATCACAACAGATCTCTTAGTAGAAAAACTGGAGGCCAGGTGCAGTGGCTCACGCCTGTAATCCTACCACTTGGGAGGCTGAGGTGGGTGGATCACCTAAGTTCAAGAGTTCAAGACCAGCCTGCCATCATGGTGAAACCCCATCTTAAACAAAAAAAAAAAAAAGAAAAGAAAAACTGGAAACCCAAAGGTAATGGAAGGTTACTTTCAAAGCGCTTAAGGAAAAATCTATGAGTCACACTACTGTTCAAGAGTAAGGGTGAGATAAAGAAAGTTTCAAAGGCTGGGTGTGGTAGCTCATGCCTGTAATCTCAACACTTTGGGAGGCCAAGGTGGATACATCACTTGAGCCCAAGAGTCTGAGACTAGCCTGGACAACATGGTGAAACCCCATCTCTACAAAAAATACAAAAATTAGCAGGGTGTGGTGGCATGTGCCTGTTAGTCTCAGCTACTTGGGAGGCTGAGGTAGGAGAATCGCTTGAGCTCTGGGGGTTGAGGATGCAGTGAGCTATGATTCACTCCAGCCTTGACGACAGAATGATACTGTCTCAAAAAGAAAAAATAAATCAGAAAAGCAAAAGCAGAGTTCATTTTCAAGGATACTAGCAGTAAGAATTAGAAAAGGTTGTTCTTCAGAAAAAACCAACAAGGAAAAAAGGAAAAAAAGGAATTTATGAATATGATGAATGTAGGCTGGGTGTGGTGACTCACACCTGTAATCCCAGTACTTTGGTAAGTCAAGGTAGGAGGATCACTTGAGCCCAGGCGTTTGAGATTAGCCTTGGCAACACAGTGAGATGCCATCTCTTAAAAAAAAAGGTGGGGGGTGGGAATTGATCTAATCCAATGTTGACCATATGAAATGCAGAAATGACAACGACTTGGAATTAATGGGATGGACTAATATACTGGACAACAGTGGCCAATGACGTGGGAATGAGGCAACAAAATCAAATGTTCTGAAGTCCTCAGGTTTTTCATGATTCATGTTAGACTTGCTCAAGTCAGAAATAAAAGAATAAATGTAGTATAAAACTTCCAAGCCCACAAAGCAGTGGTTTTTTAACCAGGGATGTTTCTACTTTCAGAAAATACTTGGCAATGTCTGGAGATGATTTTGGTTGTCAGTCTGACTAGGGGGCAGATGTTCCTAGGGGCCAGGGATGCTGCTACATATCCTATAGTGCACAGGATGGCTAGCTAGCCACAACACAAAATGATCCAGCCCCAAATGTCCATAGTACTCAGCAACACTGAAAAACCTTGTAGAGACAGGTCAGAATTAAAAACAAACAAAAAACCACCAAAAAAAAAAAAAACTCCTCATCAATCCAGAAAGCTCATAAAGGGGAAAAAACAGCACGAAAAGGACAGGCTAAATAGAAAGTATAAGTGAGGTAAGGTATCATCAATTACAATAACTATAAATGGCCTTGATGGGTCATACAAAGACTGCCTCAGACTGTATTAAAAAACGTGTTTGTAACAGATATCCCTAAAGCAAAAGGACATAAAAGTCAAAAGCAAAAGGATGGGACAGGTGAATGCCAACCAAAAAGCGTTTGTGGCTCTTTATAAACCAAAGAAGAATTTCAAGTAAGGATCACAGGGCAATGTAACAGCGACAATATGCCTCAAAACACAGAGCAAAGCCAGCCAGGTTTGTGAGAAGAAATCAGCAAATCTAACATGGCGGGAAATTTTGATTATCTATTTTTTGAGTTTTCCTTTCCTGATCAAACAGCTCAGATTATACTTAAATTTTAAAAAAGGTTTTAATGTAATTATTGAACTTTTGTGATGGGGTATCAATATGTTGCCCAGGCTGGCCTCAAATTCCAGACCACAAGTGATCTTCCTGCCTCAGCTTCATGAGTAGCTGGGACCACAACATGCCCCTGGAACCAGCCATAATGTGAGGTTTCATTTATTTATTTTCTGTTTATTTAATTTTTTTTTTGTGTGTGACAGAATCTCACTCTTGTCGCCCAGGCTGTAATGCACTGGTGTGATCTTGGCTCACTGTAACCTCCATCTCCCGGGTTCAAGCGATTCTTCTGCCTCGGCCCCCTGAGGAGCTGGGATTACAGGCACCCACCAACACACCTGGCTAATTTTTGTAATTTTAGTAGAGATGACGTTTCATCATGTTGGCTGGGCTGGTCTCAAACTCCTGAGCTCAGGTGATCTGCCCATCTCGGCCTCCCACAGTAATGAGATTACAGGTGTGAGCCACTGCACCCAGCCAGTGGGAGGTTTTGTTTTTTTTTTTGAGACAGAATTTTTTCCTCTTGTCACCCAGGCTGGAGTGCAATGGTGCAATCTTGACTCACAGAAACCTCTGCCTTCTGGGTTAAAGCAATTCTTCTGCCTTGGTATTCTAATTCGCTGGGTTTACCGGCACCTGCCACCATGGCTATTTTTTTTTTTTTTTTTTTTTGTATTTTCAGTAGAGATGGGGTTTCAGCACATTGGTCAGGCTAGTCTTGAGCTCCTGACCTCTGGTGATCCACCGACCTCGGCCTCTCAAAATGCTGGGATTACAGGCATGAGTCACCACGCTGGGCAGTGGGGGGTTTTAATGAACCTCTTTTAGAAATGAAAATTCAGGCTGAGCACGGTGGCTCATGCCTGTAATCCCAGTACTTTGGGAGGCTGAGGCAGGTGAATCACCTGAGATCAGGAGTTTGAGACTAGCCTAGCCAACATGGTGAAACCCTGTCTATACTAAAAATACAAAAGTTAGCTGGGCATAGTGGCACACACCTGTAATCCCAGCTACTTGGGAGGCTGAGACAGGAGAATTTCTTGAACCCAGAAGGCGGAGGTTGCAGTGAGCCAAGATGTCGTCACTGCACTCAAGCCTGAGTGACAGAGTGAAACTCTGTCTCACACACACACACAGACACAAAAAATGAAAATTCAGAAAAACTGAAAAGAGTTATACAGGACAGAATGCAATTAGCCAATCTGATCACACAGCTGGATGAAAATCTATGGACCAATTACAATAAAACGCTTTCTAAGCACAAGTGGAACATTTGCTAACACTGACCAGGTCAAAGAAAAAGTTCAACAAAGCCCAGACCACAGCCTCTTGACTACAAGGTGGCAAGTTAATAGCCGGAACAGAAAGAAAACCAAATACAAGAAAACAACGAGTAAAGCAAATCCTATTTATTCGGAAAAATGAAAACGTTTCTCAGTAATTGACAGATCAAAGAGAAAACTTGACAGAAATTAGAAAACACCTAGAACAGTCCTGGTGCGGTGGCTCATGCCTGTAATCCCAGCACTTTTGGAGGCAGAGGCAGGCGGATCACGAGGTCAGGAGTTCAAGACCAGCCTGGCCAATATGGTGAAATCCTATCTCTACTAAAAATGCAAAAATTAGCCAGGCATGGTGGTGCATGCCTGTAGTCCAGCTACTCGGGAGGCTGAGGCAAGAGAATTGCTTGAACCTGAGAAGCAGAGGCTGGAGTGAGCTGAGATCCCACCACTGACTCTAGCCTGGCAAAAGAGCGAGACTCTGTCTCAATAAATAAATAAATAAATAAACAAACAAACACCTAAAACTACACAATGATGAAAACAGCACATTTCAAAACATGTGGCAAATGAAAATGCAGCTGACAGTTCCTAGACTGAAAATCCTGGTCTTTAATGGCTATATTTTAAAAAGAAAAGTAGGTCAGGCATGTTGGCTCACACCTTTATACCCAGTACTTTGAGAGGCCAAGGCAGGAAGATCACTTGAGGCCAGGAGTTCGAAATCAGCCTGATTATCATAGTAAGACTGTCTCTATGAAGGAAAAAAAAAGTTAGCTGGGTGTGGTGGTGTCATGTGCCTTTAGTCTCAGGTACTTGGGAAACTGAGGCAAGAATATCACTTGAGCTCAGAAGTTCAGTAGTTCAAGGCTTCAGTAAGTCATGATCACATCCCTGCAATCCAGCCTAGGTGACAGAGTGAGACTCTGTCTCCAAAAAAAAAAAAAAAAAAGAAAAGAAAAAGAAAAAGAAAGGGAAAAAAAGGATTGAAGATGAAGTTCCTGTGGGTCCTGAAGCTGCAGATGGCAGGAAGTCAACAGCCATGTTGGTCTCCAAGGCTGCCTACAGATTTTCTTTAAGTCATCACTGATGGGTTGTATATACCATTGAAATGAATGGCAATAACACATTCTGGGATAAAGCATGGTGTCCCCAGAATGGTTTTATTGGCTTCACTGTAGGACTGATGATCCTCCAACAATAAACAACCTACTACTTGTAAACTCATTGGACAAACCACAAACTCAAAGTGAGAGACACTCCAGAACAATATGTACCTTATTCCACCACTAGAAAGAAGATTTAGGAGTAAGTCCTACCTTCAACACCTTGTAATTACAGAAAATAAAAAACAGTTTAAACATGTAAAATATGGGACTTTTTAATGTATTTGTACTTTTAGAGCTCACCATTAGCTTGATTATAATTGACTTAAAAAGAAGACTATAGACCAGTGACCTCACTGTTCAATTTATAACTTATAGGAAAGAACTATGGACTAAACCAATGGGAGGTGGAAGGAAAGTGTTAATAAAAATCACATCAGAGGCCAGGCATGGTGGCTCACAACTGTAATGCCAGCACTTTGGGAGGATGAAATGGAATGGATCACCTGAGGTCAGGAGATCGAGACTAGCCTGACCAAGGTGAAACCCTGTCTCTATAAAAAATACGAAAATTAGCCAGCATGGTGGTGCGTGCCTGTAGTCCCAGCTACTTGGGAGGCTGAGACAGGAGAAGTGCTTGAACCCAGGAGATGGAGGTTGCAGTGAGCCAAGATCGTGCCACTGCACTCCAGCTTGGGCAATGGAGCAAGACTTCATTAAAAAAAAAAATCACAGCAGAAATTATGGAACTAAAAACAAGAAAACAGTTGAGAAAATAAAACCAAGTCTGTCATTTGAAAAGACTAATGAAAAAGACCATTAAAAAAGAGCAAGAAGAAGGCCAGGCATGGTAGCTCACTGCTGTAATCCTAACACTTTGGGAGGCTGAGGCAGGTGGACTGCTTGAGGTCAGGAGTTTCAGACCACCCTGGGCAACACAGCAAGACCCTATCTCTACAAAAAATACAAAAAAAAGATAGCCAGCCATGCTGGTATGCGCCTGTGGTCCCAGGTACTTGGGAAGCTGAGGTGGGAGGATCACTAGAGCCTGGGGGTCAGAGGTTACAGTGAACAGAGATAGCACCACTTCACTCCAGCCTAGGTGACAGAGCAACACCGGGTCTCAATCAATCAATCAATAAAAATTTTTAAAAAGCAAAAATGAACACATAGAGATATTAATTGTCAGACAGGGATTTAACTAACAATGGAAGGTTACCAAACTGGCAAAGTTGGGTTTATCCTAGGAATGTAAAGACTAGGAAACACTGGAACATCCATTGATACAATTCCCCATATTATCAGATTAAAGTAGAAGACATTTCCCTTACACCTTATCTCAATACATTCAGAAAGTAATGTAAGAAAATCTCATCGAGACTCACGATCAAAATATTCTCAGATTCAAGTAATAGAGGCTTTATCTCAACAAATTCAAAAAGTACTTTAAGGAAAGCTCAGACTCCTAATGAAAATCCTTAACAATTAGGGACATAGGGAATTAAGGTGTACATCACATCTTAAACATCAGAAAAGAGAAAACATCAGAATTGTTCACTTTCAAGCCAAGGCCAAGACCTTCAGACACTTGCTATGTGCACAGCATTCAGCAGTGACGTGGAAGGGCCAGCCAGTCAGGAGGACCACACCCCTAACTGTCAGCCCGGGATGCTGCAAGGACCTCTCCTGTGGAAAGGGATCCTGAAGCCGCCCTGCCGCATGATATTTTTCCTGTTCTGAACCTTCTGGATAGACTAGGGCCTGGCATGGTCTGGGGCCATCCTGTGAAAACAAGGACTTGGCTGGGCGCAATGGCTCACGCCTGTAACCCCAGCACTTTGGGAGGCCGAGGCGGGTGGATCACGAGGTCAAGAGTTCAAGAGCAGCCTGACCAAGACGGCGAAACCATCTCTACTAAAAATACAAAAATTAGCTGGGCACAGTCGTGGGCGCCTGTAATCCTAGCTACTTGGGAGGCTGAGGCAAGAGAATCACTTGAACCTGGGAGGTAGAAGTTGCAATGAATGGAGACTGTACCACTGCACGCTAGCCTTGGCAACAGAGCAAGACTCCATCTTTTAAAAAAAAAAAAAAAGAAAAAGAAAACAAGAGAGACTTGAAAGCATCTCCCTGCAGGTTTGTGAAGGGAGGATGCACATGTACAGTTAAAAGAAGTAAAATAGGCCAGGCACAGTGGCTCACGCCTGTAATCCCAGCACTTTGGGAGGCTAAGGCAGTCTGATCACATGAAGCCAGGAGTTTGAGACCAGCCTGGCCAACAGGGCAAAACCCCATCTCTAATAAATATACAAAAATTACCTGGGCATGGTAGTCCACGTCTGTAATCCCAGCTACTCGGGAGGCTGAGGAACGAGAATTGCTTGAACCCCGGAGGCGGAGGTTGCAGTGAGCTGAGATTGCGCCACTACATTCCAGACTAGGCCACAGAGCAAGACTGTGTCTGAAAATTTTAAAAAAAGAAAAGAAAAGAAGAGATAAATCAGACATAGCATGATATCATTTATGGAAATTTTTCAGACACACAAAATACTCTCTTAGAAGTAAAAATATAACGATATCTTGGCAAGACACCAACCAAGGCTGTGATCATGTCTGTCTTGGGGGTAGGGAGGCTAACTTGCCTTAGGGAACAAAAGGAATGTCCATTTCATCTACAATAGAGACTTCCTTTGTTGAAATAAGACTTAAATACCAAGAGCCGGGCACGGTGGCTCACGCCTGTAATTCCAGCACTTTGAAAGGCCAAGGCAGGTGGATCACCCGAGGATGGGAGTTCAAGACCAGGCTGACCAACAAGGAGAAATCCTATCTCTACTAAAAAATACAAAATTAGCTGGGTGTGGTGGCACATGCCTATAATTCCAACTACTCGGGAGGCTGAGGCAGGAGAATCGCTTGAACTCAGGAGGCAGAGGTTGCAGTGAGCCGAGATCATGCCAATGCACTGCAGCCTGGGCAACAAGAGCGAAACTCTGTTAAAAACAACAACTATGTTACTATTACTAAATCTTCTAAGAAAAACAACAACAACAACAAGAAAGTTAAATCAATGGGAGAAAATCCATCAAATGGGAGAAAATATTTATATATTTGGGAGAAAATATTTATATATGTATATCTAGAATATAGAAAACTCTTACAATCCAATAATAAAAAGACAAAAACCCTATTTTTAGAAACAGACAAAGGATCTTGTCTTAGTTTGGGCTGCTACAACAAATAGACTGGGTAGCTTAAGCAATAGGAATCTATTTCTCACAGTTCTGGAGGCTAGGAAGTCCAAAATCAGCGTGTCAGCACGATCAGTTCTAGAAGGTCCTCTTCCTGGTTTGCACATGGCCACCTTCTCAGTGTGCCTTCACAGGACAGAGAGCAGGACGCAGGAGCTCCTGAGACCTCTCCTGTCTCCTCTTATAAGAGCACTAATTTCATTCAGAAAGGTTCTACCCTCGTGACGTAATTACCTCCCATAGGCCCCAACTCCAAATACCATCACATTGGGGGTAAGGCATCAACATATGAATTTTGAGGGGACACTACATTCATTCCATAGGAGTTCTTAATAGATATTTCTCTAAAGACCACATACAAATGGTCAATGAACACATGAAATGATGATCAACATCATTAGATATTAGGGAAATGCTGATCAAAACCACAGTGAGATACCACTTTACACTCACTAGTATAGTCAATATTTAAAAACAAACAAAAACAGTAACAAGTATCGGGAGGATATGGAAAAACTGGAACCCTCATTCATGCTGGTGCAAATGTAAAGCAGTATAGCTACTTTGGAAAACAGTCTGATGATTCTTGAAAAGGAAAATATAGAGTTATCATATGATCCAGCTATTCCACTTGCTATGGTATGTCTGTCCACACCAAATCTCATGCTGACATTTAATCCCTACTGTGGTGGTGTTGGAACATGCAGCCTACTGGGAGGTGTTTGGGTCATGGAGGTGGAACCCTCATGAATGGCTTGGTGCTGTTCTCACAGTAGTGGGTTCTTGCTCTCATAAGACCAGATCAGTTCTGTGCGGGGGGTAATGAATTAGTGGCCCCAAGAATAGGTTGTTATGAGGCCAGGACAGCCCTTGAGTTTGGCTCCCCTTGGTATATGCCTACTTCCCCTCTGTCCTTCTCTGCCATATTTTGATGTAATACAAAAGCCCTCACCAGAAATCATGCAGAACCATGAGCTAAATAAACCTCTTTTCTTTTATAAATTACCCAGCCTCAGGTACTCCTTTACAGCAATACAAAACAGACTAAGTTTTAGTACCTACACTCTTGGTATCTACTCAAGAAAAATGCAAACATATGTCCACAGATAAACTTGTAGGTGGATGTTCCTGGCAGTACTATTCATAATAAACAAAAAATAAGAATGAATCCAAATAAATGCCTAAAAATGAATGAATGGATGAACAGAAAAACAAAATGTGATATATCCACACAATGGAATACATCGGCCATAAAAAAAGAATAAAGGACTAATACATATTTTAACAGATGAATCTTGAAAACATTATGCTCCATGAAAGAAGCCAGACACAAAAGACCATATGTTGTATGACCTTATTTACATGAATTGTCATGAATAGGCAAATCTACATAAACGGAAAGTCAGCTAGTGGTTGCCAGGGGCTGGGGGAGAGGAAGAGAGAATAGGGAGTAACTGCTAATGGGTACAGGTTTCTTCTTGGGCTGATGAAAATGTTCTGAAATTAGATGGTGGTTGTGGTTGCACAACTCTGTGAATACCCTAAAAACCACTGAATTGTGCACTTTGAATAGGTGAATGCTATGGTATGTATCTCCATAAACGTGTAATAAGTTCATAGAAGCCTTCAAGAATAGTGCTAGTGATGCTACTCATATGTCCGCTGTAAAGGGGAAAGTCTCCTTCAGCCTGACCTCTAGCTCTCTCTCACCTTGGCAGTATTACCCGGAAGGGCATACGGTTACCTTCGGAGGTGTCAGGTTGTCAAAAAGACTGAGGCAGGGGGAGCTGCTAGGATCTGATGGGCCTGGGCTGAGGATACCAGATAGGATACCATGCTCAGGAACACCCCCACAATGCCTGACCATCCTGTGGAACAACATTCCTGCAGGTATGCACCTGGGGTACTTCAGAATGGAACAACATTACATGTGCTATATAAGACATAAGAGGAAAGGTGCCTTCATTTTTAGAAGGAAGCTTAATAGCAAATCCAGACATTGTCCTGAATTCATGAACTCATATCTCACTCTAAATTCTCTCTCCTTGTTGAAAATTGGCCATTCCAACTACACCCCTTGTTATAGTTCGAATGTCTTTGTTCCTCCTGAAAATTCATACTGAAATCCTGACTCCCAAGCTCATGGTATTAGGAGGTGGGTCTTGTGTGGAGGTGATTATATTATGAAGGTAGAGCCCTCACTATTGGGATTAGTGCACTTAAGAGGCCCCAGAGAGCTCCCTTGCTCCTTCCACCCTATGAGGACAGTTAGAAGGCATCATCTATGAAGGAGAAAGTGAGCAAGAGCACTCACTAGACACTGAATCTTCTAATGCCTTAATCTTAGACTTCCCAGCTTCCAGATCTGTAAAAAATAAATTTTTCTTATTCATGAGCTACCCAGTTTATTGTATTTTGTTGCAGCAGCCTGAACAAATTAAGACATTGTTAGTCGACGAGAGTCTGAGCACCACAGTGAAATAACAAATGATTACATGTATACAGGAAAACATTAGGATAGGCTTAAGGAAAATAGTGTTTAATTAGGACATTTAATGTAAGAATTTCAATTAAGATTGTTTTCAAAATATCTCATATTCATTATTTTTAGCCATACAATGGTAAAAAAATTATGATTGTGATTATTATTTGAGACAGGGTCTTGCTCTGTCACCCAGACTAGAGTGCAGTGGGACTATCACAGCTCACTGCAGCCTCAACCTCCTCGGTCCAAGCAATTCTCACACCTCAGCCTCACAAGTAGCTGGGACTACAAGTGTGTGCCACCATGCTTAGCTAATTTTTTTTTTAAATTTCTGTAGAAAGAGGGTCTCACTATGTTGCCCAGGCTGGTCTGGAACTGCTGACTTCAATCAATCCTTCCGCTTAGGCCTCCCAAAGTACTGGGATTATAGGTGTGAGCCACCACACTCAGCCAGTACAAAAATTATGTTGTAAAAAATTCATCTTGATGGTAGTTCACATATTTTGGGGGTTTACTATTTTCCCTCTCTTTTTTTTTTTTTTTTAGACGGAGTCTTGCTCCATTGCCAGTCTGGAGTGCAATGGTGCGTTCTTGGCTCATTGCAACCTCTGCCTCCCGGGTTCAAGCAATTCTCCTGCCTCAGCCTCCCAAGTAGCTGGGACTACAGGCACACGCCATCACACCCAGCTAATTTTTGTATTTTTAGTAGAGACGGGGTTTCACCATGTTGGCCAGGATGGTCTCGATCTCTTGACCTCATGATCCGCCTGCCTTGGCCTCCCAAAGTGCTGGGATTACAGGCGTGAGCCACCACGCCCGGCCTATTTTCCCTCTCTTCCACTGACCCTGTCTTGTCCATCACAGACACTTTCTGAAGTCCCCGGTATTACTGATTCTTTCCCCAACTTGTCCTCTTCCCCATTGCCATTGGTGGAAGTGATCTCCAAGAATTTCTTTTTTTATTTTTTCTGAGACAGAGCTGCACTCTGTGGCAAGCGCAGTAGTGCAATCATGGTTCACTGCAGCCTCAACCTCTCAGCCTCAGATGATCCTTCCAACTCAACCTCCCGAGTAGCTGAGACTACAGGCATGCACCACCACACCCAGCTGTTTTGTTATTTTTTGTAGAGACAGGGCTTTGTCATGTTGCTTAGGCTGGTCTCGAACTCCTGAGCTCAAGCCATCCCCCTGCCTCGGCCTCTCAAAGTGCTGGAATTACAGGCATGAGCAACTACATCTGGCCAAAATATAAATCTAAACCACCATAAGATACAACTTCACACCCACTAGGATGGCTGTAATCAGTTCCACTCCTAGGTAGCTATCTCAAAAGAAATGAAAACATATATTCTTGGCTGGGTGCAGTAGCTCACGCCTATAATACGAGAACTTTGGAAGGCCGAGGCAGGCAGATTGCTTGAGCCCAGGACTTCGAGACCAGCCTGGGCAACATGGCGAAACCTCCTCTACACAGAAAATACAAAAGTTAGCCAGGCATGGTGATGCACACCTATAGTCCCAGCTACTCAGGAGGCTTAGGTGGGAGGACTGCTTGAGCCTGGAAGCCAAGGCTGCAAGTTACACTCCAGCCTGTGTAACAAAGCGAGACTCTGTCTCGAAAAAAAAAAGGGGGGGAAACAATTCAATGTCCATCAACTGATGAATGGATAAGCCAAATGTGTTCTATCTACACAATGAAATATCCATAAAATGAACACAGTAAAGACAAGTGCTATAACATGAAACAT
Organism: Cacajao melanocephalus; assembly: GCA_963573385.1. Lineage (NCBI taxonomy): Eukaryota > Metazoa > Chordata > Mammalia > Primates > Pitheciidae > Cacajao > Cacajao melanocephalus. The sequence continues at coordinate 2,634 of CAUYLG010044348.1, read as the reverse complement.
TTTCCTAAGTCTAAGAAGCCACACACAAAAGACCACATATTGTAGGCTATTTATATAAAATACACATAATAGCCAAACCTATAAAACAGAAATAAATTTTTTTTTTGAGACAGAATTTTGCTCTTGTCACCCAGGCTGGAGTGCAATGGCGTGATCTCAGCTCATTGAAACATTCGCCTCCCAGATTCAAGTGATTCTCCTACCTCAGCCTCCCAAGTAGCTGGGATTACAGGCGTGCGCCATCACGCCCGGCTAATTTTTTGTATTTTTAGTAGATGTGGGATTTCACCATGTTGGTCAGCTGGTCTCGAACTCCAGACCTCAGGTGATCCACCCGCCTCAGCCTCCCAAAGTGCTGGGATTACAGGTGTGAGCCACTGTGCCCGGCCAAGACAGAAAGTAGATTAGTGATTACCTAGGGCTGAGAAGGATGGGAAAGATGGAGGAGTGACTGCTAATGAGTACGGGTTTTCTTTCTGGGGCTGATGAAAACATTCAAAGATTGATTATGGCAATGGGTGTACAAGCTAGTTAACAGAATAAAAAAACAGAATTATACACCTTAAAAGAGTAAATTGTATGATACATGAATTTTATCTCAGTAAAACTGTATAAAAGAGTAAGTATGTGTTGAGTCTGTAACGGTCGAAACCACTGGTCTAGACCCCATTTGGCACATTTCTGGTATTTCAGGACGTTATGAGGGAAATAACAGTCCTTGCAGGGATATGTTGAGCTCATGTAGAATTCCATTTCCTGGTACTCACTTCTGAAAGGCAAAAGGATCCACTCAGGCCAGATGCGTGAATACTTGACGTCGACAGTTGCTGGACATTAGCCATTTATGCCCATCCACATGGCTCCAGCCATCTCTGTGGAACACCCATAATAATGTTTACTTTACTTGTTCACAACTCATTAACAAAAATAAATCATTTACCAACTTTAATCCCATCCTGACAAAGTCAGCCATCTGATTATAAGTGTGATAAAGAGTCTCACTCCATTTTGGATGGTTGCTGACAGTTTTCAAGCCCCTCACCCCTTTCTCCTTTTCCCTCTTATCTGGGCAAGCTAACAAGAAAGTCTGGGTGTTTCCTCCTTGGTGCTAGCAGGAAGTTCAAACTATGCAAGCCTCAATAAATGCAAGGCCACCCTCACCGCAGCCCCACTATCTAATCACAATGAAAGTCCAGCCAAGGCCGCGTGCAATGGCTTACACCTATAATCCCAGCACTTTGGGAGGTCAAGGCAGGAGGATCGCTTGAGCCTAGGAGTTCGAGGCCAGCTTGGACGACGCAGTGAGATGCCTTTAGCCAGGTGTGATGGTGCATACCTGAAGTCCCAGCTTCTTGGGAGTCCAGGAATTCAAGACTGCAGTGAGCTGTGATCATGCCACTGCACTCTAGCCTGGGTGAAACAGCAAGACCTTGTCTCAAAAAAAAAAAAGAAAACAAAAATAAGAAAAATTATATAGTATTTTTGTGGTGAAAACTTGAAAAAGTTTACTGAAGACCTCAAAGGGCATTTGAGTAAGTGGGGAGCTAGACCAGGTACAAAGATGAAAGGGCGAGTACTGAAACCGGGACAACTCTCACTAGACTGACCTGTAAAAGCAATGCCTTCCAAGCAAGTTTCTGGAATAATTTTACTGAAACATGACAAAATTCACATTGAAGAAGACAGCTCCTGAAATATCCATGAGAACTCCTTTAAAAACAAAAGGAAGGGAGGTAGAAGAGCTGGGAGTAGTTGTTTTGCCAAAGTCAAGGCTTTTCCTTAAAGTTCCAGTAAGCAAGCAACCCAGTGAAGGTACAGGAAGGACAGAGCCCCAGACAGACTTGGAGGCATATAATAATTTAGAAGGTGGTAAAGGTGGCCTCACACATTAGCAAGAGTATGTATTTCTCTTGCTGTCTTTTCAGATGGGAAAATAATTACAATTCCTAATTCACACACACTCACACACGTGCTTACAAGACCTACACAGTATGTGAGAAAAAATTTTTTTGAATGAGATCAGCCTGGCCAACATGGAGAAACACTGTCTCTACTAAAATCACAAAAATTAGCTGGGCGTGCTGGCAAGCGCCTATGATCTCAGTTACTTGGGAGGCTGAGGCAGGAGGATTGCTGGAACCTGGGAGGTGGAAGTTGCAGTAAGCAAAGATTGCGCCACTGCACTCCAGCCCTGGTGACAACAGCAAGACTCGGTCTAAAAAAAAACAAAAAACAAAAAACACTATAAGAATATCTTTATCATGGTAGAAAGAATTTATTTTCTTGATACCTTTTGAGATAAGACAAAGAAAAAGAAAAAAGAAAAGCAAAAAAAAAAAATAAAAAAGAATTGCTTTTTTTTTTTCAGATGGAGTTTCACTCTGTTGCCCAGGCTGGAGTGGAGTGGCATGATCTCAGCTCACAACCTCCGCCTCCTAGGTTCAAGCAATTCTCCTGCCTCAGCCTCCCAAGTAGCTGAGACTATAGGTGCCCGCCACCACACATGGCTAATTTTTTATATTTTTAGTAGAGACGGGGTTTCACCATGTTGCCCAGGCTGGTCTCAAACTCCTGACCTCAGGTGATCTGCCCGCCTCAGCCTCCCAAAGTGCTGGGATTACAGGTATGAGCCAC
>CAUYLG010044345.1:0-68347 GCA_963573385.1 Cacajao melanocephalus | reverse complement strand
TGCCCAGCTAATTTTAGTAGAGAAGAGATTTTGCTGTGTTGGCCAGGCTGGTCTTGAACTCCTGACCTCAGGTGATCCACCCACCTTGGCCTCCCAAAGTGCTGGGATTAAAGTCATGAACCACTGCACCCGGCCCCCTCTGAGTTTTTTTTTTTTTTTTTTTCAGAGATGGGGTTTCACCATATTGATCAGGCTGGTCTCGAACTCCTGACCTCAGGTGATCCGCCCACCTCAGCCTCCCAAAGTGCTGGGATTACAGGCGTGAGCCACCGCGCCCGGCTTTTTTTTTTCTTTTTTTTCCGGAGATGGAGTCTTGCTCTGTTGCCCAGGCTGGAGTGCAGTGGTGCGATCTCGGCTCACTCAACCTCCACCTCCCAGATTCAAGTGATTCTCCTGCCTCAGCCTCCCAAGTAGCTGGGACTACAGCTGTGTGCCACCACGCCCAGCTAATTTTTGAATTTTTAGTAGAGTCAGGATTTCACCATGTTAGCCAGGCTGGTCTCAAACTCCTGACCCCAGGCAATCCCCCTGCCTCAGCCTCCTAAAGTGCTGGGATTACAGGCATGAGCCATCGCGCTTGACCAACCCTCTGGGACTTTAACTGAGCTGGGATTTACTCTGATTGGCCCTGGCTGGATCATATGACCATCTCTCAGCCAATTCACTGGCTTGGTCTGGATGATGTTCCTACTTCTGGAGCTAAAGGATGGGGTTGAGACAAATGGAAGAGCCCATGAATGCAGAAAACAGCATCCCTGACACCAAGCCCACAGCCCATGGGATGGTGTCCTCCCTACGGGCCCCCCAGGGGAACTGGGTATCGGTTGGGCATGGGACGTGGCAGTCACAGAGGGCCTGTCTAGGCCCAGGGGTGCTGTTGTCACAGGCTTCTCTGTGCTATCTTGTTCCTGGCCCAGACCCAGCCCGTAGTCGAGAGCCTCGGCTTCCAGGGGGGCCGTCTGCAACGCGTGGAGGTGACCTGGCGAGGCTCCCATCCTGAAGCCCTGGAGGTGCACGTGGGTAAGGTGCAACCTAGACCAGTGTTCCTTCCATGGGTGGCCCCACTGCCATGAGGAGTCCGCCTGGCAAACAGACCCGCTAGGATTGGGATCTCCGTCTCTCAAGTCCTGGGTTCTGTGGTCCATCTCCCAGGGTTCCATGGTCCATCTCCCAGGGATTGGTGGCCCATCCCCCAGGGTTCCGTGGTCCATCCCCCAAGGTTCTGTGGTCCATCTCCCAGCATTCTGCAGTTCATCTCCCAGGATTCCGTGGTCCATATCCCAGGGTTCCGTATCTATCACTCAGGGTTCCGTGGCCCATCTTCCAGGGATCTGTGGTCCATCCTCCAAGGTTCCATGGCCCATGTCTCAGGGTTCCATGATCTATCTCCCAGGAATTCGTTGTCCACCTCCCAAGGGTCTGCAGTCCACCTCCCAGGTTTCTGTAGTCTATCTCTCAGGGTTCCGTGGCCCATCTTCCAGGGATCTGTGGTCTGTGTCTCAGGGTTCTGTGGTCCATATCCCAGGGATTTGTTATCCATCTCCCAGAGTTCTGTGGCCCATCTCCCAGGGTTCCATGGTCCCTCTCTCAGGGTTCTGCGGTCCATCTCCCAGGGTTTCATAGTCTATCTCTCGGGGTTCCATGGTCCCTCTAAGCCTGTGGCGTTCCAGTGTCTCTGCCCTGCAAGGCTTTCTGGCCTTACCAGCACCCATCTGCAAAGACCCTCCTGAGTTTTATGAGTAAAAGTTGCATTTTTTCCCCAGAGTTTTTTGCATAATCTCCCTTTACAAAATCCTTACAGAAACTCTATGTTAAAAAGAGTCATGGGACCAAAGTGGTTTTTCTTTTCTGCTCTGCAACCACACCGCAGTGTTTCACGGTTGTAGGGCACTCTCAGATGGTCTTAACCTTAGGCCTCCTGTTATCGCCTAAACTCTGCTTTTATTTTACTACACCATAGTATAGATATAATCTGTGGCACAAATCTCAGTGTATAAAAAGCAAAGCAACCTTGTAATCATTTAACTATAAGTAACACAGGTATGCCCCTGGCCATCTCTTCCCACAGCCGTCTCCCAGGGTTCCGTGGTCCCTCTCTCAGTGTTCTGTGGCCCATCTCCCAGGGCTCTGATCTCCATTCCAGGACTCCATGCCCCAGGTCCTGACCTCCTCCCTCCTAGTCATGGCCATTATGACCTCTTGGCAAAGACCTGGTGGTGACTGAGTGGTAGCTGATCTCTCAGACCCTGTAGGCCCCCTGGACAAGGTGAGGAAGGCCAAGATCCGGGTTAAGACCAGCAGCAAGGCCAAGGTGGAGTCTGAAGAGCCGCAGGACAATGACTTCCTCAGTTGCATGTCCCGGTGGGTGGCAGGACCCTGGGGGCGGGAGGGGGTGGGACTGGAGGTGTGGGTCTCCCTGGACCCAGCCCGGGGAGCTGAATGGTGCCTGCGGGTGGGGCAGGCGCTCGGGGCTGCCTCGCTGGGTCCTGGCCTGCTGCCTCTTCCTGTCCGTGCTGGTGATGCTGTGGCTGAGCTGCTCCACCGTGGTGACCGCGCCTGGCCAGTACCTCAAGTTCCAGGTGGGTGTGATCCGTGAACGGCGCTGGGCTGAGGGAGGGGGTGGAGGCAGAGAGAGCTGTTTGCTGGTCCTGGATTTGGCCACCTGCTCCCATGGAGGTCAGGACCTCAGACTTCTTTTTCCTCCTTTTTTCATATATATATATATATATATATATATAATTTTTTAAAATTTTGAGACAGGGTCTCACTCTTTCACGCAGGCTGGAGTGCAGTGGCGCGATCACGGCTCACTGCAGCCTCGGCCTCCCTGGCTCAAGCGATCCTCCTGCCTGAGCCTCCTGAATAGCTGGAGCCACAGACACGTGCCACCATGGCCAGCTAAATTTTGTATTCTTTGTAGAGATGGAGAGTCTTGCTATGTTGCCCGGGCTGGTCTTGAACTCCTGGGCTCAAGCGATCCACCCACCTTGCCCTCCCAAAGTGCTGTGATTACAGGGGTGAGCCACCGCACTTGGCCAGGACCTCAGACTTGCTGCGTGACTTGGGGCCAGTTTCTTCACTGGCCTTTGAATTGGCGGGAAGAACATCCGCTGTTAGTTGGGGCGACATGAAGTCAGAGGTGGTCTCACCTCTGTGGTGCCAGAGCCTGGGCAATATAGTGAAACCTCGTCTCTACAAATCTTTCAAAATTAGCCTGGCCAGGCACGGTGGCTCACTCCTGTAATCCCAGCACTGTGGGAGGCCAAGGTGGGCGGATCACGAGGTCGGAAGTACGAGACCACCCTGGCCAACATGGTGAAACTCTGTCTTTACTAAAAATACAAAAATTAGCGGGGTGTGGTGGCGTGTGCCTGTAATCCCAGCTACTGGGGAGGCTGAGGCAGGAGAATTACTTGAACCCAGGAGTCGAAAGTTGCAGTGAGCTGAGATCGCACAGCTGCACTCCAGCCTGGGTGACAGAGCAAGACTACATCTCAAAAAAAGAAAAAAAAATTAGCTGGACATGAAGGTGCATGTCTATGATCCCAGCTACTTGGGAAGCTGAGGTGGGAGGATCACTTGAGCCTGGGAGTTTGAGGCTGCAGTGAGCTGTGATGGTGCCACTTGCACTCAAACTTGGACAACAGAGTGAGACCACATCTCAAAAAAAAAAAAAAAGCCCCGGTGTGGTGACTCACACCTGTAATCCCAGCACTTTGGGAGGCTGAGGCGGGCAGATCACTTGAGGTCAGAAGTTTGAGACCAGCCTAGCCAACGTGGTGAAACCCCGTCTCTACTAATAATACAAAAATTAGCCAGGTGTGGTGGTGGGCACATGTAGTCCCAGCTACTTGGGAGGCTAAGGCAGGAGAATTGCTTGAACCTGGGAGGCGGAGGTTACGGGTGAGCCAAGATTGCGCCACTGCACTCCAGCCTGGGTAACAAGAGCGAAATGACTTTTGGAGGCAAGATGGGCAGATCAGTTGAGGTCAGGAGATCAAGACCAGCCTGGCCAACCTGGTGAAACCCCATCTCTACTAAAAATACAAAAATTAGCCGGGCATGGTGGCACGCACCTGCAGTCCCAGCTACTCGGGAAGCTGAGAAAGGAGAACTGCTTGAACCCAGGAGTTGGAGGTTGCAGTGAGCCGAGATCACGCCACTGCACTCCAGCCTGGGTGACAAGGAAAGACTCCGTCTCAAAAAAAAAAAAAAAATCAGAGATGGGAAGGAGACTCTTGTCAGGGTTGAGTGCTCGGCCGCTCTTCCTCCCTCCACTCTCTCCTCCCCTCTCTTCCTGCAGCCTCTGACCCTGGAGCAGCACAAGGGTTTCATGATCGAGCCGGACTGGCCCCTGTACCCTCCGCCATCGCACGCCTGTGAGGACAGCCCGCCACCCTACAAGCTGAAGCTGGACCTGACCAAGCTCTAGGCCTCCACTGGCCGCATCACTGCCAACCGCAGGGGCCCTCGGGCCTCACTTGCCCTGAGCCCAGGAGTCCAAGGCCAGGGGGGGACCAGCCTTGGCCTCCTCCACCCCCGAATCCTTCCTCTCCTCCCAGTCCCGTCCCTGGCCCCATGGAGTCCTGGGGACACAGTGCCCCAGCTGGGAGGAGGGCGGGATGGGGCGCTGGTTCCTCCTTGTCCCCACTTTCTCGGGGGCTTGCTACTTTTTGTGTTCTATTGTGTGGCTTTCTGAGTGTTTGAACCCCAGTCCCGTGTCGCCTTCCTTTCCCCTTCTCTCTCCCCTCTCTGCAGGGGCTGAGGCCGAGGGGAGCTGCATCTTCCTAGGGCTTCCCCCTTCTCTCCATCCTGGTCTCCGGAGACCCAGCTTCCGAGAGATGGGGCGTGGGCAGCTCCATCCCCAAGAGTGTCCCTGGGGCTCGTCCAGGGTTGGGGAGAAATAAACCATGTATATAAAAGAGTCTCAGGCTGAGCCTGTTCTGCTTCTGTTCAGTTCTCTGTCTGCCCTTGGGGTGTGGCCCACGCATGGCCATGACCCCTGCCCAGCAGGCCCTTTCTGACACGGGAAAGCCCCGGAAACCCTGGTGGCACCAGGGACTCAAAGTAGCTGCCTCTCGGAAGGACACTCCCTCTGCTCCAGCCCAGGTCACACTCCCTGCTAGAGATGTCCCTGGAAAGGTGGTTTGTGGCCAGGGGCAGAGGTTCATGCCTGTCATGCCAGCACTTTAGGAGACCGAGGCAGGAGAATCACTGGAGCCCCGAAGCTGGGACTGCAGGCTCACGTCGCCACGCCCGGATAATTTTATTTATTTATTTACTTTTTATTTTTTTAGAGACTGGGTTTCACCGTGTTGACCAGGATGATCTGGAACTCCTGACCTCGTGATCCACCCGCCTCGGCCTCCCACAGTGCTGGGATTACAGGCGTGAGCCACCGCGCCCGGCCCAGTTCTCTTTCTTTTGGGAATGGAGCTCTGGCCCACTGGGGACGGTCTCAGGACATTGTGCAGGGGTCCTCTCACCTTCCCCAGCCGAGGAGACCAAATTTAGCCTTCTTTCCTTGAACTTTAAGTTGGAGAGGATCGTGCAGGAGGGAGCCACGTCCTGCCGTTCCTGTCTGTTCCGCAGACTCCTCAGATTCTTCTCGTAGCTTCCCTTTGAGATTCAGTTGACTTGAGCCGGTTTCTGTTGCTCGAAACTAGAGATTGCTGGCTGATACAGCGCCTCATCCCCTGGCCAGAGCTTGGGATCAGGGGCATGAGGGCCCCAGCACCCAGGCAATGGGGTGAAAATTCCCAGGCATTCCAGGCTGATGTAGTGACAGCAGGTTGGCAGGCTGGGCAGCAAATTAGATGATGCCTAGTAGGGCTGTGTGTAAGACCCTCCAACCTGCCACCCTACCCTGGATTCTGGAAGGTTGATCCACTTGGGTCCTCTTCTGTCCACTGGAGTTAGTCACAGGGACGACTGGCAGGAGATGAGATGAGGGAGGAGTCAAGGTCTTTCCTGGTCTCCTTCCAGCAGCCCCTGACCCAAGACCACAGCTCGACCAGGCGGCCTTCCCTGGGGATCTTCAAGATCTCTGGAGGGGCCTGGCAAGATGGCTCACGCCTGTAATCCCAGCACTTTGGGAGGCTGAGGTGGGCGGATCACCTGCGTTCAGGAGTTTGAGACCACCCTAGGAGACATGGTGAAACCCTGTCTCTACTAAAATACAAAAAGGTAGCCAGGTATGGCAGCGTGCACCTGTAGTCCTAGCTACTCGGGTGGCTGAGGTAAGAGAATTGTTTAAACTCGGGAGGTGGAGGTTGTAGTGAGCCGAAATCATACCACTGGACTCTAGCCTGGGTGACAGAGCAAGACTCCAACTAAGAAATAATAATAATTTAAAAATAATAATAAATTTAAAATAACAATAATAATAGCTCCTTTAGGCCAGATGGGATGGCTCACATCTGTAATCCTAACACTTCTGTAGGCCCAGGTAGGAGGATCACTTGAGCCCAGGAGTTCTGGTGAGCTATGATTGTGCCTGGGTGACAGAGTAAGACTGTGACTCAAAAAATATATGTATAGCCCCTTTATTTATTTATTTATATAGAGATGGAATCTCCCTCTGTCGCCCAGGCTGGAGTGCAATGGTACAGTCTCAGCTCACTGCAACCTCCACCCTCCGGGTTCAAGTGATTTTTCTGCCTCAGCCTCCTGAGTAGCTAGGACTACAAGTGCACACCCCCACATCTGGCTAATTTTTTTTATTTTTAGTAGAGACAGGGTTTCACCATGTTTGCCAGGCTGGTCTTGAACTCCTGACCTCAGGTAGTAAACCTGCCTTGGCCTCCCAACCACTTTATTTATTATTTATTTATTTAGAGACAGAGTCCCGGTCTGTCGCCTAGGGTGGAGTGCAGTGGCAGGATCTCAGCTCACTGCAAACTCCCCAGGTTTAAGTGATTCTCCTGCCTCAGCCTCTCAAGTAGCTGGGATTACAGGTGCATACCACCATACCTGGCTAATTTTCGTATTTTTAGTAGACGGGGTTTTGCCATGTTGGCCAGGCTGGTCTCGAACTCCTGATCTCAAGTGATCCGCCTGGTACTATGACCGTCGGGATTCAACCCAGATGTAATATGGGCCCCAGGGAGTATCATTCTGGGCCCTGTGTGGGGTTTGAGGACAACCTGTAGGAATGTAGCCCAGGAAATAAGTGGGCAGAGGTGAGAAGAGAATGGCAACCAGCCATTCTCTTTGGTAGAACTTTCTTTGATGATAGAAATGTCATGTCTGCACCACTCCCAGCCACCTCTAAGTAAATGAGCACTGGCAGCATGGCTAATGTAACTGACGAATTGCGTTTCTTTTTTTTTTTTTTTTTTTTGAGATGGAGTTTCGCTATTGTCACCCAGACTGGAGTGCAATAGTGTGGTCTCTACTCACTGCAACCTCCACCCTCCAGGTTCAAGTGATTTTCCTGCCTCTGCCTTCTGAGTAGCTGGGATTATAGGTGCCCACCACCACGTCCAGCTGATATTTGTGTTTTTAGTGGAGACGGGATTTTGCTCTAACTCCTGACCTCAGGTGATCCGCCCCCCTCGGCCTCCCAAAGTGCTGGGATTACAGGCGTGAGCCACTGAGCCTGCCCCGAATTTACTTTATTTAGTTTGAGTTGATGTACATTTAAGATTTTTCCAGGTGGGCACTGTGGCTGACAGTTGTAATCCCAGCACTTTGGGAGGCTGAGGCAGGAGGATCACTTGAGCCCAAGAGTTCGAGACCAGCCTGGGCAACATGGTGAGGCACCTGTCTTTTTTTTTTTTTTTTTTTGAGATGGAGTCTCACTCTGTTGCCCAGGCTGGAATGCAGTGGTGCGATTTCGGTTCACTGTAACCTCCACTTCCCAGGTTCAAGCAATTCTCCTGCCTCTGCCTCCTGAGTAGCTGAGATTACAGGCGTGTTCCACCACGCCCGGCTAATTTTTGTATTTTTAGCAGAGACGAGGTTCTGCCATGTTGGCCAGGCTGGTCTCAAACTCCTGACCTCAGGTGATCCACCTGCCTCAGCCTCTCAAAGTGCTGGGATTACAGTCTGAGCCACAGTGCCTGCCCAAGGCACCCGTCTTTTTTATTTTATTTTATTTATTTTTATTATTACTATTTTTTGAGATGAAGTCTCACTGTGTTGCCCATGCTGGAGGGCAGTGGCATGATCTTGGCTCACTGCAACCTCTGCCTCCCGGGTCCAAGTGATTCTCCTGTCTCAGCCTCCTGAGTAGCTGGGATTACAGGTGTGCACCACCACGCCCAGCTAATTTTTGTATTTTTAGTAGAGACAGCATTTCACCATATTGGTCAGGCTGGTTTTGAACTGCTGACCTCATGATCCCCCTGCCTTGGCCTCCCAAAGTGCTGAGATTACAGCTTGAGCCACTGTGCCCAGCCAAGGCACCCATCTTTATTAAAAAAAAAAAAAAAAAAAAGCCCAGTTCTGGGGGTGTGTGCCTCCAGTCCCAGCTATTCAGGTGGCTGAGGTGGGAGGATTACTTGAGACTAGCTTGGGCAACATAGCAAGACCCTTTCTCTAAAACAATCTTTTAGTCCAGGTACAGGCAACAAACTGAAGCCTTGTCTCTACCCTCCCCCCGCAAAATACATACATATACACACATATATATGTATACATATATATATATACACAAAATTAGCCAGGTATCGAAAGGGGTGCCTGCAGTCCCAGCTATTCCCTGATACTTGGAAGGTTAAGGCAGAAGAACTACTTGAGCTCAGGGAGATTGAGACTGCAGTGAGCCGAGATTGTGCCACTGCACTCCAGCCTGGGCGACAGAGTAAGGCCCTGTCTCTGACATGACATCACGCCAGGCTAATTTTTAAATTCTTTTTGTTTTGTTTGGAGACAGAGTCTCTCTGTTCCCCAGGAACTGGAGTGCAGTGGTGCGATCTCGGCTCACTGCAACCTCCGCCTCCTGGGTTCAAGTGATTCTTGCGCCTCAGATTCCTGAGTTGCTGGTACTGCAGGCACCCATCATCATGCACGGCTAATTTTTTATATTTTAGTAGAGACCGGGTTTCGCCATGTTTGCCAGGCTAGTCTTGAAACTCCTGACGTCAGGCAATCTGTTTACCTCGGCCTCCCAAAGTGCTGGGATTACAGGTGTGAGCCACCACACCCAGCCATAAGTTTTTTTTTTTTTTTGAGACGGAGTCTTGCTCTGTTGCTCAGGCTGGAGTGCAGTGACACAAACCCGGCTCATTGCAATCTCCACCTCCCGGGATCAAGCAATTCTCCTGCCTCAGCCTCCCGAGTAGCTGGGATTACAGGTGTGTGCCACCATGCCTGGCTAATTTTTGTATTTTTAGTACAGACAGGATTTCACCATGCTGGCCAGGGTGGTCTTGAACTCCTGACCTTGCGATTCACCTGCCTCGGCCTCCCAAAGTGCTAGGATTATAGGTGTGAGCCACCGCACCCGGCTTATTTCTTTATTTTTTATAGAGACGTGGTCTCCATATGTTGCCCAGGCTGGTCTTGAACTCCTGGACTTAAGCCATCCTCCTGCCTTGGCCTTCCGAAGTGCTGGGATTACAGGCATGAACCATCTCGCCTAGTCAAAATTTGCCATTTTCATGAGTTTTGAGCGCACCAATTGCATCCGCAATGTTGTGCTGCCATCCCTGTCATGGATTTGTTTTATTTTTTTATTGCTATTATTTTTGAGACTGAGTCTCACTCTGTCCCCCAGGCTGGAGTACAGTGGCGCGATCTCAGCTCACTGCAACCTCTGCCTCCCAGCTTCAAGCGATTCTCCTGCCTCAGCCTCCCTAGTAGCTGGGATTACAGGCAACCACCACCACACCCAGCTAATTTTTGTATTTTTAGTAGAGATGGGGTTTCACCCTGTTGGCCAGGCTGGTCCCAAACTCCTCACCTCAAGTGATCTGCCTGCCTCAGCCTCCCAAAGTGCTGGGATTACAGGCGTGAGCCACTGCGCCCGGCTCTTCCGTGGATTTCTGTGGCCACTGTCACTGGTCAGCCCAGCTTGAAGGGGACTTCATTTGTACTCACCCTGTCTGCCCGCCTGGCCCCAGTTTCTCATCTCAGCGGCTCTAGGCATCTGGACTGCATCTTGATTCTTCCCTGTCCTCACCTCACCTCATTCCATCGGCACGGCTTGTCCCCTGGGCCTCCAAAGCATACCTCCAGCCCACAAGCATCTCTTTGTTTCCATGGCAACCACCGAGGTCCAAGCTGTCACTGCCTCTCACCCAACAACAGCGCCCACTGCCTCTTCCTCTTGGGACTTCCGGCCTCCTCTACAGCTGCCCTCTGTTTCCATCTTGGATAAAGCAAATCTGATCCCAGACCTCACCCCTTTCTGGGGTTTACTGTCACGAGGAGCCCAAACATGCCCAGACAGCAGAGATTCCCACTACTGGGTCTCACTATCATCTCAAAGTGCTTCTGTGAGGCTCTGCCCCTCATTCACTCTGCTCCGGGGGACGCATGAGGTTTTCTCTGGATTTCTTGAGCCTACCTCGTTCCTTCCAGCCCCAGGACCTTTGCATACGCAGTCCCCTCTGCCAGGAGCACACTCCGGTCCTGCTTTGCCAAGTTCTCAGCCACACCAGTATCCTGGGATCCCCATGTTTCACTTCTCGTCCATCTTCCCTGCTCTGATGACATTCGTCATTGATAATTATTTGTTGGCCGGGCGCGGTGGCTCATGCCTGTAATTCCAGCACTTTAGCAGTCCGAGGTGGGCAGATCACAAGGTCAGGAGTTCGAGACCAGCCTGGCCAATACAGTGAAACCCTATCTCTACTAAAAATACAAAAGTTAGTTGGGCGTGGTGGCAGGCGCCTGTAGTCCCAGCTACTCAGGAGGCTGAGGCAGGAGAATCGCTTGAACCTGGGAGGGGTAGGTTGCAGTGAGCCGAGATCGTGCCACTGCACTCCAGCCTGGGTGACAGAGCAAGACTTCATCTTAAAAAAATAAATAAATAAATGGCTGGTCACAGTGGCTCATGCCTGTAATCCCAGCACTTTGGGAGGCCAAGGTGGGCAGATTACCTGAGGTCAGGAGTTCATGACCAGCCTGGGCAACACGGTAAAACCCCATCTCTACTAAAATATAAAAAATTAGCCAGGCGTGGTTGCAGATGCCTGTAGTCCCAGCTACTTGAGAGGCTGAGGCAGGAGAATTGCTTGAACCCGAGAGGTGGAGGTTGCAGTGAGCTGAGATCACGCCACTGCACTCCAGCCTGGGCTACAGAGTGAGATTCTGTCTCAAAATAAATAAATAAATAATAGAGGCCAGGCATGGTGGCTCACACGTATAGTCCCAGAACTTTGGGAGGTTGAGGCAGGTGGATAGCTTGGGGTCAGGAGTTAAAGACCAGCCTGGGCAACATGGTGAAACCCCATCTCTACTAAAAATATAAAAGTTATCTGGGTGTGGTGGCTCAGGCCTATAATCCCGGCTACTCAGGAGGCTGAGGTGGGAGAATCTAATTCTCCTGCTTACCTATGAAGAGCTTTCAATCTTTGCCAGTCTGGCAGCCACCTCTCCTGTGCCATCCCTCCTGCCTTTTGGTCTTGGAGACCAAAATGCGCTTGTCCTCACTGCTTCTAGTGGTGCATCAGCGGTCCAGCCTCGGGGCTTTTCCCAGAGCCTCCTTTCACTTTGCAATACCGTCTGGGACTTGGTAGGAATCTGCCCAGCACCTGCAGTCTTCCTCCTTCCTTCGTTTGTTTGATTTTTGTTGTTTCATCTGTCATCCAGGCTAGAGTGCAGTGGTGCGATCATGGCTCACTGCAGCCTCAATCTCTCAGGCTCAAGTGACCCTCCCTCCTCAGTCTCCTGAGCAGCTAGGACGACGTATGCATGCAACCGCAAGGGCTAATTATTATTACTATTTTTTTTTCCCAGAGACAGAGTCTCACTCTGTCTCCTAGGATGGAATGCAGTGGTGTGATCTCGTCTCACTGCAACCTCTGCCTACTGGATTCAAGCAATTCTCCTGCCTCAGCCTCCTGAGTAGCTAGGATTACAGGCACGTGCCAGCACATCTGGCTAATTTTTCTGTTCTTAGTAGAGACAGGTTTCACCATGTTGGCCAGGCTGGTATCAAACCCTTGACCTTGTGATCTGCCTGCTTCGGCCTCCCAAAGTGCTGGGATTACAGGCGTGAGCCACTGCGCCTGGCCGAGGACTAATTTTTAAATATTTTGTATAGACAGGATCTCCCTATGTTGCCCAGGCTGGAGTGCAGTGGTGCAATCTCGGCTGACTGCAACCTCTGCCTCTCGGGTTCAAGTGGTTCTTCTGTATCAGCCTCCCCATGTAGCTGGAATTACAGGCCTCTGCAACTACATCTGGCTAATTTTTTGTAATTTTGTTTTGTTTTGTTTTGTTTTGTTTTGTTTTGCGTTTTGAGACAGAGTCTTGCTCTGTTGCCCAGGCTGGAGTGCAGTGGCATGATCTCAGCTCACTGCAACCTCTGCCTCCTGGGTTCAAGCTATTCTCCTGCCTCAGCCTCCCAAGTAGCTGAGATTAAAGGCATGCGCCACCACGCCTGGCTCATTTTTTGTATTTTTAATAGAGATGGGGTTTCACCATGTTAGCTAGAATAGTCTCGTTCTCCTGACCTCGTGATCTGCCCACCTTGGCCTCCTAAAGTGCTGGGATTACAGGCGTGAGCCATCGCGCCCAGCCAATTTTTTGTATTTTTAGTAGAGACGGGGTTTCACCTGGTTTGGCCAGGCTAATCTTGAACTCCTGACCTCGTGAACTACCTGCCCCTACCTCCAAAAGTGCTACGATTACAGGCGTGAGCCACTGCGTCCGGCCTATGTACTTCTTTATGGGTTCATTGTCTGCCTCCTACGCCACTCAAAGCTAGGCTCACTGGGAGGGCAGGGCTGGGTCAGCTGTGACCCCAGCATCCATAAACGCAGATCACAGAGGGTGTGTGGGACAGCTGGGAAAGAACCCCATGTGCCATGCAGAGGCCTTGGGGCTGCTCTGCCCGGTAACCAACGCTTGGCCCTATCGAGACTCTCAGGAGAGAGAGAGAGGCCCCTTTGACTATGTGACTGAAGACCAGACTCACTGCAACTCTGTCTGTCTCTGAGCTTCAATTTCCTCTTCTGTCCTAGAGCTCTGCCCCTCCCTCCATCTTCCTCCTGAGCTGCACACAGACCTGGTGGTGGGTGGGTGGGTGGCTGGCGTCATGGCAACGGTAGCACACGGTTGCCATGGCAACCTGGTTCCCTAGTGACAGGCCTGAGTTTTTTACCCCAGGGTGGCAATCCACCAGGAAGAGATGAGGAGAGGGTGTCCCCAGCATCCAGCGGGCACACAGGGGACATTCTGTAAACACTTGGAGGGCAGGATGGGGATGTATTGTGGCTGTCTTTGGGGCACGAGGAGGAGGCATAAGGTCCCTGCCGGGCTCCATGCAGCTCCTGGCCCGCTCTCCCTCCTCAGGGCCCCCATGCAGGCTGTTCCCTCCACCTGGAGGCTGTTTCCTCTTCGCTCCTTCTGGCCAGCTTTTCAGCCTGACCTCCTGGCTCAGCCCCAGCTTTTATCATGGTGACAATTAAGTGATGGCTTGTTTGCTTGTGTGATGATTGGTTTAATAAATGTTCCCTCTGCCAGATGCGACGCACTAGGCATCTCGGTCACAGCTGTGTCCCACACACCGAGGAGGCTGCTCTCAATACATCTTTGTCGACACTCTCCATCCTTGCTCCGCCTTGCCCACTTCTTCCGAGCCAATTCGGCCTCATGTGTATCCCTTGAGCTTTTTTCTGGCACTGAGCTCAGGTCCTTCACATTATGTCCTCTCAGACTATTCTGGAACTTTCCACAATGTTCTGGAATGTCCTGGAACATTCTAGAACATTCTGTCCCCTGCTTTTACCAAAGTTGGGACATCACCTCTTCAGGAAGGCTCTCCCTGATCACCAGGCGGAAGCAGTGCTCTCCCACCCAAGACACACTTGCTCACTCTCAGTCCCTTGCCTTCAATTATTGTCATCTCAAATGGCCTTGGTCATTGATTAATTGTGTATCTCAGATTTGTCTTTCCCATCAGAATGTAACTTTCAGAATATCCTGGAACATGAGAGCAAAGGATCTTGTCAGATGGGCTGACAGTTGAATCCCCAGCAGCCTCTCAGCACCCTTGTCCCCAGAGGTGGGGTCCCAGTTGGTCACCCCCCAGAGGTAGTCCCAGTTCTATCATGTTGGGTGGATTTGGCCTTTTTTTGTGGGGGGATAGGATCTCGCTATGTTGTCAAGACTGGTCTCAAACTCTTGGAATCAAGTGATCCTCCTGTCTCGGCCTCTCAAAGTGCTGGGATTACAGTCTTGAGCCACTGCAACTGGCCTGATTTTTATTCTTTTTCAGTAAATCAGCTTTAATAAGACATAATTTGCATCCTATGGCACACCCATTTTAAATGCCTAGTTCAGTGAGTTTTGGCAAATGTTATCCTCCTAAGATACCCCTATAATGATGATATAGGCTGGTTCGGTGGCTCACTCCTGTAATCCCAGCACTTTGGGAGGCTGAGGTGGAAGTATCACTTGAGGCCTGGAGTTCAATACCAGCCTGAACGATATAGTGAGACCCTGTCTCTACCAAAATTTATTTTACAAAATTAGCCAGGTGTACTAGCACACACCTGTGGTCCCAGCTGCTCCAGAGGCTAGGTACTTGTCCCAGGAGGTCGAAGCTGCAGTGAACTATGATTGCACCACTGCACTCCAGCCTGAGCGGCAGAGTGAGACCTTATCTCTAAAAATAAAATAAAATAAAAATAAAAGGGCCCGGTGTGGTGGCTCATGCTTGTAATCCCAGCACTTTAGGAGGCTGAGGTGGACAGATTGCTTGAGCTCAGAAGTTTGAGACCTGCCTGGGCAACATGGCGAAAACCAACTCTACAAAAAAATGCAAAAATTAGCTGGGCATGGTGGCACAGGCCTGTGGTCTCAGCTACTTGGGAGACTGAGGTGGGAGGATCACTTGAGCCCAGGAAGTCCAGGCTGCAGTGAACTGAGATTGCACCACTGCACTCCAGCCTAGATGACAGAGTGAGACCCTATCTCAAAATAATAAATTTAAAAAAAAATAATAAAATAATAAAAATTAGAAAGGCATAGTGGCATGTGCCTTGCAGTTCCAGCCACTCAGGAAGCCTTGGGCCCAGGAATTGGAGGTAACAGTCAGCTATGATTTCACCACTGTACTGCGGCCTAGGTGACAGAGCAAGACCCTGTCTTTTTTTTTTTTTTTTTTTTGAGACAGAGTTTTAATCTTGTTGCCCAGGCTGGAGTGCAATGGCATAATCTCTGTTCATCACAACCTCTGCCTCCCCGGTTCAAGTGATTCTCCTGCCTCAGCCTCCTGAGTAGCTAGGATTACAGGTGCGCGCCACCACACCCAGCTAATTTTGTATTTTTAGAGACGGGGTTTCTCCATGTTAGTCAGGCTGGTCTTGAACTCCCGACCTCAGGTAATCTGCCCGCCTTGGCCTCCCAAAGTGCTGGAATTACAGGCGTGAGCCACCGCACCCAGCCTTTATCTCAATTTTAAAAAGAAAAGTAAAACAAAAAGTTTGTTAGACAGGGAGAAAAATCAAACCGGGCTGAGAATAGGGAGTTGGTATGAGGGGACCTTAAGCAGCTTGCCCCAGGACCAATCTGTGGTGACTGCCCAACAGGGTAGACACTGTCCCCAGGCCAAAACTGCAGGAACTTGAAGCCTTCCCTGGATTTCACTTTCTTCCTCCGTAACACCTGGGGTTGTAAGGGAGGCCTCCAATCTCTGACCTGGGGGTGTGAGTCCTGCAGCTGGTCTGGAGCGGGACAGCAGGTGGTGCGGCCCCTGCCTCTAGTAGAGCCCTGCCAGCTGTGGGCCAGATGGTGGCCGGGCCTGTGGACGCTGCCTGCTGTGTCCCTGCCTACCAGCGCTGCCGGACCACAGGTCATCCTGATTGGATGAGGCGTGTGCAGTCACCGGTGTGGGCCTTCCAGGTCCCCACTTGTCTCTGCCCCATCCCAGTGATGGCGACCACCAGGGCTCAGGCCAAGAGCTGTGGCAGAGCACTGGCCTCACTCTGCCTTACTCGACATCCCATCTGTTCCGTCTCTGGTCTCACCTGCAAAGCGCATCTCAGCTGGGACTACCTCCCACCCCTCCATGTCCACCACACTGGGATGAGCCCTACTCATTTTCCCCCTGGATTATATGCCTCCTAACTCATGTCCCAAATTCAAGATATTGCCCCCCAATTGTCAGACATTGTTAAACAGTCAGACACTGTTATCCTGCTGAATTGACACTGTTAAAACCAGTGTCAGCTGGGCACAGTGGCTCACACTGTAATCCTGGCACTTTGGGAGGTCAAAGCGAGCAGATCACTTGAGGTCAGGAGTTTGAGACCAGCCTGGCCAACATGGTGAAACCCCATCTCTACTAAAGATGCAAAAATTAGGCCAGGCGCAGTGGCTCATGCCTGTAATCCCAGCACTTTGGGAAGCTGAGACAAGTGGATCACCTGAGATCAGGAGTTCAAGACCAGCCTGTCCAACATGGTGAAACTGTCTCTGCTAAAAATACAAAAATTAGCTGGGCATGGTGGCACATGCCTGTAGTCCCAGCTACTTGGGAGGCTGAGGCAAGAGAATCGCTTGAACTTGGGAGGCGGAGGTTGCAGTGAGGCGAGATTGCACAATAGCACTTTAGCCTGGGTGACAGAGTGAGACTCTGTCTCCAAAAAAAAAAAAAAAAAAAAATTAGCAGAGCATAGTGGCACATGCCTGTAGTCCCAGCTACTCGGGAGGCTGAGGCAAAAGAATCACTTGAACGCAGGAGGTGGAGGTTGCAGTGAGCTGAGATCACACCACTGCACTCCAGGCTGGGCCACAGTGCAAGACTTCGTCTCAAAACCAAAACAAAACAAATACCCAGTGGCAATGTAATTACTACTGCTTACAAACCCCCTCTCCTTTCTCACTTCATACAGAGGACCCCAAAAATGATCCCCAAAGCCCTCTGTGACCTGAACCCCCGCTTGTTGTCTCCCACCCATTCTCCTCCCCTCTCCTTTCCCTCTCCCTCATTTTTCTTTGACAGGCCACACTCCTGCCCCAGGGACATTGCACCAACTGCCCTGTGCTGTGTGATCTGGGAGGACAGATCACGCAGTGTGTCCAAAGCACAGTGGGTTTACAGCACACTACGCATGTGCCCACAGCCAGGAGCCCAGAGAAACCTCTTCTTTCTTTCTTTTTTTTTTTTTTTTTTTTGAGATGGAGTCTTGCTCTGTTGCCAGGCTGGAGTGCAGTGGCGAGAACCTCTTCTTTCTTATCTTCAGCTGTGTGTGTGTCTGACATGTGGGTCAAATCTGGATGTTTATGAAGTGTGCGTGCATATGGACACCATTGACTTCAGATGTTATTCGTGGCGGGTGTGTCAGCTGTAGGTCTCCACTGAGCGAGGTTTGGTGCCTGCATGCGGTTCATTTGGAACAAAGATTCCTGCGGCGGGCCAACCAAGGGCAGGCGAGGGTGTGTGTGTGTGCAGAGCTTGCCAGAACATGGGCTGCTCATGCATGTGTGCATTCAACATTTGCGGAGTGCTTACTGTGTATTGGAGAGGTCAGCAGGGCCCTTCAGCACTTGGTATCTGTCAACTTGCACAGGGTCATCTGAGAGCATTCTGTGCAACCATTGAGCACCTACTGTTGTATCAGGCCCTCCGTCAGAGATGCTGGTTGAGTGTGGTCCAACCTGCAAAAGTCCACTGAAGCAGGCCCCTTTCTTCCTCCTATGGGTTCTCCAGCCCTACAGCCACCTCCTTCCAGCACTGACAGTAGAGAGGGCTTTGAGCTCCTTCTGGATCCCTGCTCTCTGCCAGACACTGCACAAGTCAGAGTTTTCTGACTTGGAGGTTAAAAGAATAAATTAGCTCCAGGCTATAGAGAGGGTCCTGGGAGCTTGGACCCTATCAGGCTTGGGGAGTGAGGGGTGCCCCCAAAGCTCTAGATGCTTTATAGAGGCTTATAGATGCAGGACTTTGAGCCCTGGATGAAGGTTGGCGTGTTGGGATGCTGGGGTTTGGGGACCTGAGAATGTTGGGTCTAGTGGAATGGACTTTAGGGATGTAAGGTTTGAAGGACCTGCGGGCAGGGATTTGGGGGAGTGGGAGTTGAGATTTGAGTAGAGGATTGGAGATAATTGAATGTGGAGGGTTTTGAAGTGTGAGAAACCAGAATTGGTGTATGAAGCAGGAGGCTTGGGGACCTATGGGCAGATGACTGGGGTCTGAGGGTGGAGGCTCTGGGAGGGTATGTCAGGGGAGGGGGGGACCCATGAGGGGCTGGAAGTCTGAGGCCTGGGCATGGGTGAGTTTCGCCCCTGAGAGAGGCCTCGGAAGGAGATAAGACTGGAGTCCGGGTATGCAGGGTGGGGAGAGAGAGGGTGTGGTGCTCAGATCTCAGAGACCCATTTCTTCATGCTCCACCTCACCCTCCCGCCCACCCTACCCATAGCCCCCTTCCCTGGGTCACCAATCCTGCTCCCATGCCTCAAATTATAACCACGCCCAGCCAACGCCCCGAACACGCCCGCCAGCTTCCCAGGACACTCATAGACTTCTTAACACTTGCACGTGCCTCCCACCTCCTCAGATCCGCGGCTCGCTTAGGCTGGCCCCACCCCTCATCAGATCAGGCTCCGCCCCCCCAAGGCCCCGCCAATCCCTCGCCCCCTCCACGCACACATCCCTGATCTTCCCCAACCCCTCTTCCAACCAGACCCCACCCCTCGCCCAGGCCCCGCCCTTCCGCAGACCAGGCCCTCTCTTCGCTTGACCACGCCCATCCCCAGATTCCTCCCCTCCAGTGCCCAGACCTGTCCCATCATCAGACCCATCTTCTCCTTTCTATCCTCCGACCACGCCCCGACCTCATCCCTAACCCCCACCTAGTCCCTTCTCAGAACTGGTCCCGCCCTTCATCTTGCGCCCCGCCTCTTCCGCAGGCCCGCCCCTTGTCCCGCCTCCTCTTGCCCTGGGCCCGCCCCTTTTTCAAACCCCGCCCCACTCAGCCCAGGGACCAACCCCATCCCGCACCTACTTGTCCTGGCTCCGCTCCGGCCCCGCCTATTTACAGACAGCACGCCCTCTGAGCCCAGAAGCGCCCCTATTTCAGACTTGGTTCCGCCCCTCACACCAGGGCCCCGGCCCAATTCATCACCCCTAGCCCAGGCCCCGCCCTGGGCCCACCCCTCGGCATAACAGATCCCTCCCAATTACCCCAGGCCCGCCCCGTCCCTCCGTAGACCACGCCTCTCCGGTTCCGGGCCCGCCCCAATCCTTGGTTTCTGGTCCCGGCCCCGCCCCTCCGCGGACCTGGCCCCGCCCCGCCCTTCGCGTCTCGGTTTCCCGGGCCGGCGCGCGCGGCTCCCGTCACTCGAACGCGCATCGGCGGGGGGGAAGATGGCGGAGTCTGGCGGTAGCAGCGGTGGTGCTGGCGGCGGCGGCGCCTTCGGCGCGGGCCCGGGCCCCGAGCGCCCGAACAGGTGAGACCCGGCCCCCAGGATGGACGTGCACCTGTCTTGGAGCCCAGGGCACCTGTGGGGAGTCTTGGGCGTCCTGAGGGGAGGCCTGGCACGGCTCGAGGGTCTTTCGCTGATAATTTGGACTTTAAGGGGCCGTGGGATACTGGAAGAGCCGAGGGCTGCTGAGGGGGTAGCTGGAGGGGGGCTGGGTGCCCCAGGACCTTCAGGCGTCTGCGGGCGGCCCTAGGAACTTGAGAATCCTGGGGGTCTGAAGGGAAACCGAAGGGCTCCTGACTGTGATGGGCCGTGGGGCAATTGGGGATGCCACAGGGCCTGGGTGGCAGAGAGGGCCTGAGCAGGGGCCACGGCCAATCTGAGGGTGGTGAGGTATCTTGGGGGCTCTGAGAAAGGGGCTAAGGCCCAAGGCATCCTGGGAGGTGCTGAAGGGCCTCGAGGTGGCTAAAGGTGGTCCTGAGAGAGTGCTGAGGGGCCCTGGGAGGAGTGGAGAGTGTGGGAGGCTCTGGTGGGGGACTCAGGTGAATCTGGGAGCCTGAGATGGGGAGGCTGAGGGGACCTGGGAGTGCCAGGGCCCCTGAGGGGCTGGGGTGGGCCTGGGGAGCCTGAGGTGGGTGAGAGAACCCCACGGATTTTATAAAGAACATGGAGAGGGTTCTTCTTTGGGGCGCTTCCCTTCCATCTCCATGGGGTCCGAATTCACACCCCCAACAGGCTAAAGGACTTATAGAAAGGTCTTGCCCTCAGACAGGGGGACAGAATTTACCCCTTTGGTCAGAGGGAGGCCCCCTTTCCCCATGGCCAAGTCCTGACATGGATTGTTTGAACCCCAAGATTTGCATGACAGTTATCATCAATAACTAATGATATGTGCGTGCATGCATTGTATTGGATTATTAGAAAAAACATCTGCCTTAGGGAGTGTAATCTCCTGCTCTTTTCCTATTGGGCAAAGCCAGACCCTCCCACCCTGGCTCCTCCTCTAGCCTGCCACCTGGGTCTGGCCAAGGAGGAAATTCAGGCTTTTTCTTGCTGGTGAGCTTCCAGGAGCCAATAATTTCAGTCAACATGATAAATGATGAAGTTATTTAATACTTACGTGCTGTGGCATTTTGGACCTCTGGCTGGTGCTGGAGGGAATGGCCTGATGGTCTGGCTGTGCGATTTGGGCTTTGGAGGCCTGGTGGAATGGAACGTGCACGGGATGGGTCAGGGAGGGAGAAGGGTTGTCTGGGCCAGGGCACAGAGGAGGCAAAGCCCTGCCTGTTCCCGAGGATGCTGAGGGGCACCTTGAGACAGGTCTATGGGCAGATTGAGGCAGTGAATCTGGTCTACCAGAGGGGCCATGGGGAACCCAGGAGATGTGTGTCCGGAGGGGTGACCAGCCTTCTGGGGCAGGTGTGAGATAAGATTATCCTGCAGTAGGGAGCCAGGAGACGTCAGAGGATTTTCAGAGACATTGAGGAAGTGTCCAGGGCTTGATAACTGGGTATGAATTGGCAAGTAAGAGAGAGAGAAGAGGGACAGTGGGTGCCTTGGGCACTGGAGTGGGATAACCTGGAGCTAGGGCTCTCTTTTTTTTTTTTGAAAGCAGGTCTTGCTCTGTCACCCAGGCACCTAGGCTGGAGTGCAGTGATGCCATCAAGGCTCACTGCAGCCTCAAACTCCTGGACTCAAGTGATCCTCCCACCTCAGCCTCCTGAGTAGCTGGGAGTACAGGTGTGCGCCACCACACTCGGCTAATTTTTAAATTTTTTTTAAAGACCAGGTCTTGCTCTGTTGTCCAGGCGGGTCTGGAACTCCTGGGCTCAAGCGGTTTTCTTGCCTCAGCCTCACTAAGTGCTGAGATTACAGAAGTGAGCCAAATCTGTAAAAAAAAAAAAAAAAAAGCATGGCTCTTTTTTTTATAAACAGCTTTATTGAGATATAATTAATTGCATGGCATACAATTCACTCATTTTGTTTTTATTTATTTATTTTTGAGACGGAGTCTCACTTTTTCACCCAGGCTGGAGTGCAGTGGTGCGATCTCGGCTCACTGCAACCTCCGCCTTCTGGGTTCAAGTGATTCTCCTGCCTCAGCCTACTGAGTAGCTGGGACTGCAGGCGCCTACCACCATGCCCATCAAATTTTTGTATTTTTAAAGTAGAGATGAGGTTTCACTGTTGGCCAGGCTGGTCTCAAACGCCTGACATCAGGTGATCAGCATGCCTCCGCCTCCCATCAGAGGAAGATCTTCTGATATCTCCCTGGGATTACAGGTGTGAGCTACCACACCCATCCAATTCATTCATTTTCACTGATCAGTTCATTAAGTGTTTTTTTTTTGTTTGTTTTTGAGACAGAGTCTTGCTCTGTACCCCAGTCTGGAGTGTAGTGGCTTGATCTCGGCTTACTGCAACCTTCGCCTCCTGGGTTCAAGCGATTCTCCTGCCTCAGCCTCCTAAGTAGCTGGGACCACAGGTGCATGCTATCACACCCGGCTAATTTTTGTATTTTTAGTAGAGGTGGGGTTTTGCCATGTTGGTCAGGAGTTCAAGACTCCTGACCTCAAGTGATCTGCCCGCTTCAGCCTTCCAAAGTGCTGGGGTTACAGATGTGAGCCACTGTCTCTAGCCCAGATCATTAAGTTTCAGTACATTTACTGAGTTGAGGATGCTTCACCACAGTGTAGTTTTTTGGAATGTTTACATCACCCCAAAGAGTTCCCCCAGGCTCGTTTGCAATTAACCCTGCTCCCCCCACATCCAGCCCCAGGGACATCCTGATCTGCTTTCACTCGCTGCAGTTTTGTCTTTTCTAGAAATTTCTCAAGAGTGGAATCAGACGTGTGGCCTTGGCGTCTGGTTTCTTTCCTTAACATAATGTTTTTGAAGTTCATCTGTGTTGTTGTATCAGAAGTTTGTTCTTTTTCAGTGTGGAGTGAAAATAAACAATCTTGTACGGATGGACACAGTTTGTTTATCCATTAACTGGCTGATGGACTGTTGGGTTGTTTCCATTTTGACAACTACAAATAAAGTTGCTGTGAACATCTGGGTATGTGTCTCTGTGTGGACATATACTTTCATCCTCTTGGGTAAACACTTAAGTGTGGAGTGGCTAGCTCATGTGGTAGATGTGTTTAATTTTTTTGTTGTTGTTTTTTGAGACAGGGTCTCCTCCATTGCCCAGGCTGGGGTGCAGTGGTACAGTCACGGCTCACTGCAGCCTTGACCTTCTTGGGCTCAGGTGATCCTCCCACTTCAGCCTTCCAAGTAGCTGGTAGGTACTACAGGCCTGTGCCACCACTCCTGGCTATTTTTTCTGTGTTTTTGTTGCAACAGGGTCTTGCCCTGTTGCCTAGGCTGGTCTTGAATTCCTGAGTTCAAGCAATCTTCCCACCTCAGCCTCCCAAAGTGCTGGGATTACAGGTGTGAGCCACCAGGCCTGGCCATGTTTCAATTTTTTTTTTTTTTTTTTTTTTGAGATGGAGTCTTGCTCTGTTGCCCAGGTTGGAGTGCAGCAGTGCAATCTCGGCTCACTGCGACCTCCACGTCCTGGGTTCAAGCAATTCTCCTGCTTCAGCCTCCCGAGTAGCTGGGATTGTAGGGATATGCTACCATGCCCAGCTACTTTTTTGTATTCTTAGTAGAGACAGGGTTTTGCCATGTTGGCCAGACTGGTCTTGGACTCCTGACCTCAGGTCTTCGCCCGCTTTGGCCTCCCAAAGTGCTGGGATTACAGGCATGAGCCACTACCCCGGCCATGCTTTAATTTTTCAGACGCTGCCAAGCTTGTTCCCAAAGTGGCTGTCCCATTTTGCGTCCCCACCAGCAGTGTTCAAGAGTTCCAGCTCCTCCTCATCCTCACTAACACCTGGTATGGCCGGTCCTTAGTTTTAGCCATTTTTACAGGTGTGCTCGTATCTTCATTTGGTGTTTTTATTTATTTTTGAGATGAGGTCTGGCTCTGTCGCCCAGGCTGGAGTGCAATGGTGTGATCCTAGCTGACTGCACCCTGAAACTCCTGGGTTCAAGCGATCTTCTGGCCTCAGCCTCCAGAGTAAGTGGAGTGTGCATACCACTGTTGCCAGTCTTATTTTTGTTTTAATTTGCAGGTCTCTAACAACTAATGATGTTGGACAGTTTTTCATGAGCTTCTTAGCTATTCATATATGTATTTTTTTCTTTAGACAGAGTCTTGCTCTGTCACCTCACCCAGGCTGGAGTGCAGTGGTGCGATGTTGGCTTACTGCAACCTCTGCCTTCCGGGTTCAAGCGAGTCTCCTGTCTCAGCCTCCTGAGTAGCTGGGATTATAGGTGCACGCCACCACGCCCGACTGATTTTGGAGTTTTAGTAGAGGTGAGGTTTTACCATGTTGGCCAGGCTGGTCTCGAACTTCTGACATCAGGTGATCCACCCTCCTGGGCCTCCCCAAAGTGCTGGGATTACAGGCATGAGCCACCGCACCCGGCCTGTTGTGGTTTTTGTTTGTTTTGTTTTGTTTGAGGCAGAGTCTCACTCTGTCGCCCTTGCTGGCATGCAGTGTCATAGCTCCCTATAGCCTTCTTAACCTCCTGGGCTCAAGCAGTCCTCCTGCTTCAGCCTCCTGAGTAGCTGGGACTAGAGGCATGTACTACCACACCTGACTAGTTTTTAAAAATTGTTTTGGGCCGGGTGCAGTGGCTGACGCTTGTAATCCCAGCACTTTGGGAGGTTGAGGTAGGTGGATCACTTGAGGTCAGGAGTTTGAGACCAGCTGGCCAACATGGTGAAACCCCTGCTCTACTAAAAATACAAAAATTAGCCAGGTGTGGTGGCACATGCCTGCAGTCTCAGCTACTTGGAAGGCTAAGGCAGGAGGATCTCTTAAACCTGAAATGCGGAGGTTGCAGTGAGCCAAGATCAAGCTACTGCACTCCAACCTGGGCAACAGAACAAGACTCTGTCTCAAAAATAAATAAATAAATAATTGTTTTATAGAGACAGGGATCTCACTATGTTGCCCAGGCTGGTCTTGAACTCCTGGGCTTGATCCTCCTGCCATGGCCTCCCAAAGTGCTGGGATTACAGACAGGAACCACTGTGCCCAACCATCTTTTTTTCTTTTTTGTTTTTGAGGTAAGATATATGTAACACAAAATTCACCCTCTTTAAGTGAACAATTCAGTGGCATTTAGTACATTCACAGAATTGTGCAGCTATCACTCACTGCCATCCAGTTCCAAAACATCTTTGTCTCCACAAAAGGCAACCCCATCTTCATTAGCAGTGACCACCCCCCCATTCCCCAGCCCCTGGCAATCACCAATCTGCTGTCTGTCTCTATCCGTTTTCAAGTTTTATAAATAGAATCAAGCGTACACTATGTGACCTTCTGTCTCGCTTCTTTCACTCAGCATGATGCTTTGGGGGTCATGCGTGTTGTAGCCTCAATCAGCACTCTATTCCTTTTTATGGCTCAGTAATATTCCACTGTGTGGTTGTACCACATGTTATTTATCCATTTATCTGTTGATGAACACTTAGATTGGTTCCGCCTTTTGTCTATTAGGAATCATGCTGCCATGGACATGAGTGTACATGTTTTTGTCTAAACACTCGTGCCAAGTACCAGCTTGGTTGGGAAACCCCCACCCAGGCAGCACTGAAGGTATTGAATGGCAGACACCAGATAGAACAGCAAAGTGGATCTATCCAGGGGCCCAACAGCCTGAGAGCCTCGGGCGCTGAGGGCATTCCAGGCTGAAGTCCCTGAGCAGATTCTCATCCACGTAGTTATTTGCTCTTAGACAGGTGATTCTTATTAATACGCAGGTACCCTACATTTACTCATAACTCAAGAAGATGCCAAGTAGGCAGCTGTTACCCGCCTACCACTAATTACAAACTAAAAGGTATCCTCCACAAAGGAGCCATGGGGGCAGGGTAAACTTAATGTTTCTCAACACACTCGAGTCCACTCCTTTGGGGTACACATCTCGGAGCGGAATTGCTGGGGCGCATGCTTGTTGTATATTCTCGATCATGCTGGTCACCACCTAACATTATTTGTTGTGTTCCTCTGGAAGTGCCTTGAGGTTGGAGAGCCTGTCTCTCGTGCCCTCATGTGTGCCTGGAACATGAATGACATAGAAGGAGGAAGTGTCCCAGAGACATGGCCGGGAGAGAGGAGGAAGGGAGGGATGGGGGTGTGCAAGAGCTTCTCGCTCTCTGAGACTTGTAGTATGGCAGGTGGGAATTCCCTTCTGTGGGATCAGCTTGATCTTTTGCCTTTCCAGGGAGGCTTGTGGGGCTGCTGGAGGGCGGTGGGGGCTGGCCTTAGTCTCTGTGGCTGGCTTTCTGGCCTGCCAGGCAACGCCGGCATCTGCCGTTTTGTCCCACAAAGATTTTGTCTTTTGGCCAGGGGCGGGGGGCAGTTCCTATCTACCCCTTGGCCCTTCCAGTGGTACCGCAAATCAAGAAACTGTCCCCAGGAGGGACTGCGCTCCCCAACCCCCAACATTGTATAACTTGTTTGTTCCAACTTCTCTCTTCTGCAACCAAGGGGAGAAAAGAAAGAGAAAAGCTTACTCTCCTTCCCTCCTATCTCGAGGGATCAACAAAAAACCCGTTGCCTAGTAGAGATGGTGGTGAATGACTGAGCGGAACCGGGGATGGACGGAATGCGGCTGCCCCGGCTGGGGTGCGCGGAGAGGAGGTGGGGTCCTCACTGCAGGCACAAAGGACACTTGTTCACCAGCTGGCCTCCTCCCAGCTCGGGCCGTGGGGTCCAGACGCCTTGGAGGGAAAGGAGGTTTGGGCCACTTCCAGTGTTGCAAGGGGAGACAAAACCCTCCAGGAAGTTCGCACCTTCCCGGCTAAAATTCTATCATTGTGGGGTACTTGGCTGGCAGAGTTCTCGAGGAACCTTCTGGCCTCCCAAAAAAAAAGAGAAGTGGTGGCTGTGACGTTGTGCCTAGGGGTTTTGTTGCCTGCTGAAGGTGTTTCATGGGAGGCTGTGGCGGAGACGCTGTGTCTGGTGGGCTTGTCACAGTAAGCCCGGCTCAGCGGCCTTTGCCTGTTGAAGCTTTCTCCACACTCTGTTGTCTCCACGAGGCCCAAAGGCCTGGGAAGAGTCCAGTCCCCCAGCTCCTGCTAGGAAGACTTCGGGGAAGAGGTGGCTTTCCAAGGAGGTTCTTGCTTCTTTGGGGAAGTTCTCGTTCCTTTGGCCTCTTGTCCCTTTCTTATTTATTTTTAAGATGGAGTTTCGTTCTTGTTGCCCAGGCTGGTGTGCAGTGGTGCGATCTTGGCTCACTGCCACCTCTGCCTTCTGGTTTCAAGCTCTTCTCCTGCCTCATTACAGGTGCTCTCCACCACACCCAGCTAATTTTTTTTTTTTAAAGACGGGGTTTCTCCTTGTTGGTCAGGCAGGTCTCGAACTCCTGACCTCAGGTGATCCACCTGCCTCAGCATCCCACAGTGCTGGGATTACAAGTGTGAGCCACCATGCCGGGCACACCCAGCTAATTTCTGTATTTTTAGTAGAGATGGGGTTTCACCATGTTGGCCAGGCTGTTCTCGAACTCCTGACCTCAGGGTATCCGCCTGCCTCGGCCTCCCTAAGTGCTGAGATTACAGGCCTGAGCCACCTCGCCCAGCCAACGGCATTCTTTTCCCATTCCCTTGCAATGGGTATGTTGCCACGACTTGGTGGCCATGCGAGGGCCAGCAGCAGGGGCAGCAGGAGAGTGGAGCACATCCAGTGTGAGCTGGAGAGGTCAGGTCTGGCCAGGAGCAGGCCTGGGAGCAGGAGCTGGGAGTCTCAGCATCTCAGTAGGGGTGGGGGTAGGTGGCGCTGGGCCAGCCCAAGAGGGCCACATCCAGGCCACTCCATCTGCCCTCACAGCTGAGCCCCTTCTCTGGGAGGGAGGCCACCCTCTCCCTGCCTCCTCGGCGGTAGGTCCTGAGAGCTCAGGGAGTGGAATTGCTCTGAAAGCACTCACTTCACCCTGAATTGTGCAGTGCGACCGTCACAGCTGGACCATTTCCACCTGGTAGCTGTGACCCCTGGGACGGCCTCCTTGTCATCGGCCATAGTTACGGGGTTTTATTACCCTCTGCCATAATCGCACCATCTCCAGGGAGGCCCTGCGAATGTCATCCCGCCTCCCGCTCGGGGATTACTTTTTATCTCGCCCATCACTCCTCAGGCACTTTAAAAGCGAGACTTTCTCCTCACTCCCGATCTTTGGCTTATTCCTTTTTCTGAGAGAGAGAGAGAGAGAGAGAGAGAGAGAGAGAGAGAGACTGTGTGTGTGTGTGTGTGTGTGTGTGTGTGTGAGAGAGAGAGAGAGAGAGAGAGAGACAGAGAGAGAGAGACAGAGAGAGAGAGACCTGCCCTTTGGTTTTAGGAGATGTTTTAGATTTGAGGTCGAAGGGCCCTGGAGGAGGAAGAGAGGAGAGGAGGAGGAGGGAGGAGGAAGAGGAAGAGGGGAGGAAGAGGAGGAGGAAGAGGAAGAGGAGGAGGAAGAGGAGGAGGAGGAAGAGGAAGAGAGGAAGAGGAAGAGGAGAGAGTTGGAGAACAGGAGAATGAGGAGGAAGAGGAGGATGAGGGGGAAGGACACAGATAGAAAGAATTCAGCGACTTGGGGCCTTGGAGCCTAGAAGAAGGGGTGGGATCTACCGAAGGCATTGGGTGACATTGTGCAGCATGTGTCCCACCATCTCCAGCTCCTTGCTCTGTGGACGGGATTCGTTAGACACCTTGCTCTCTTTGGGCAGGTGCAGTAGTCTCCTGTGTGCCTGCCCCGTGCCTGGTACTGGGCATGCAGGGTCCATGGGATAGATGGGCCCTGCCCATGGGACACTTATGTGCCAGCAGGAGTTAGAGAACATGGTGTGGTCATTTCTGGGCTGGCAGGGCCAGGGGGCCAGGGGGCCAGGGCAGGGTTTGGGTGAGGGGCATATAGGTCAGTCCCTTGTTTTGAAAGGATCCGTCTGTAGGCTGGGTATGATGGCTCACACCTGTATTCCCAGAACAGTGGGAGGCTGAGACAGTTAGATCATTTGAAGTCAGGAGTTTGAGATCAGCCTGGGCAACATAGCCCTCTACTAAAAATACACAAAAGTAGCGAGTTATGGTAGCAGGCGCTTGTAGCCCCAGCTGCTCCGGAGGCTGAGGCACAGAATCACTTGAACCCAGGAGGCGGAGGCTGCAGTGAGCAGAAATTGCGCCACTGCACTCCAGCCTGGGCGACAGAGCGAGACTCCCTCTTGAGAAAGGCTTCCTCTGGCAAGAGACAAGGGAGCCTGGGCCAAGGCAGCCCTGGGGGATGGAGAAGCGCACAGGCTTGGGGACGCTTGGAAGTCAAACCTGTGCTGACCGATAGTGGTGGCCACCGGGGTAGGCTGAAGATCAAGGTTGTCCTTGGTCCCTCGCAGCTCTACTGCCTGCAACAAGCATTGGATGTGAAGGCGCCACCTGGCCTGGGGGATTTGCAGCCCTGCCTGTGTTCCAGAAAAGCCTTTCACGCCTCTCCTTGCCCAGGGTTCGTGCCACCTGGAGCTCCCACAGTCCTCGAGGGCTTCAGGTCTTCCCACCAGCAGGTCCCAGTCCCAGGAATGTCCCTCCTCCTGAGAGAAGGCCTCAGTCTCGCTGCAACTGCCCAGGAGGTCCCCAGGTAGCATCTCTCATGAGTTCCACCTTCGGGCCACAGCCTGGAGCCAGCCCCTCCTGCTGTCTCCTCCCCATCAGCTCAGAGCCACTCTTAGCTCTTCCCCTCCTGGGCATCATCCGCAGCTCCAGCCAGCGGGACCCTCTTAAGGTAGGCATCAGCCCACCTCAGTCTGCCGCCAGACACCTGCTAGGGGCTCCCTCACTCTCAGAACAAAATCTACTTGTTGATGTGACCTGCTGGGCCCCGGAGCTTCCACAGCCCTGATGGCTCTGCTGGGCTCTGAAGCGCGCCTGCTGGAATGTCCTGTCCCAGCGATTTGCACGGCTCAAGTGCTGCCTCCTCGGGGCTTGGCCACTGTGTCCGCTGTGGTCCACCGCCCACTCTGTCGTCATGGTACATTCTCTGTGCGAAAGGACCCATGTTCCTGTAGAAAATGCACTCCCCGAGGGCAGGGCTTTATCAGTTCTCTTTCCTGGGTGGCCCGGCACGGCTGCTGGCACAGGGTGAATGCTCTTGAGTACAGATGCAGGGAATACCCCACCCCACACAGTCTTTGATGCTGCATACCGAGGGGAAGTCTCCTGGCATAGCTCTGCATGCCCAGGCTGGCCGAGGGTCATCCTCCTCTTCCTCTC
This sequence comes from Cacajao melanocephalus, assembly GCA_963573385.1. NCBI lineage: Eukaryota > Metazoa > Chordata > Mammalia > Primates > Pitheciidae > Cacajao > Cacajao melanocephalus. The sequence goes on along the minus strand of CAUYLG010044345.1, from coordinate 38,507 downwards.
ACTTCATCGAACCAGCAGGGTGTGGGTAGAGCAGCAGAGATTCACAGGCGCCTTGTCAGTAAACCGGCCTGTTACAGAGCCCAGTGCACCGTAGCGTTTGGCGCCTTTAGTGAGTGAGCAGAGCCTCAGCCCTGCGTGTTAAAGCGAAGGCGGCAAACGACAGCCGCTCTCTCCCTGTCCAGCTGTCTGAAGTGGAAGTGGGGGCCAAGCCCGCCGGGTCCCTGCTGCCGGCAGCCCCGCCCTCCTCCTCTGGTAGCCGCTCTGCAGCTGTGCGGACCAGCTCTCTTAACACTTGTTAACCCCAGCCTCCAGTCCCTTCCTGCCCCCACCCCGCCCCTTCCACATGTCTCTCCGGAGACGGCCGCGCAGAATTCACAGGACTCGTCTCCAACGGCCGCGCCAGCATTTCCCTCGCATTCTTCCTCTGCAGAGCGGATTTTGGTGCGTGTCCAGCGCGATTTCAGACCCCTCGCCGCGCAGCGAGCGCAGCGCCTGATCGCTCTGTGTGCACCACCGCGGTGCACGCTGAAAATATTGTGATCCGGGAGGAAGTAACCGGCACCTTGGGGGAATCGCAGACCTTTCCTGCGAGGGCAAGGGCTTCCGGAATTGAACAGGCTGGGCCTGCAGGAGATCTTGAGGGGTGGACCTTCAGGCTTGTAAAGGCCTGGAGGGGGGTCACCCGAGGACCGAGGCTGAACATGTTTACTGACGCCACAACTGTGAAATTCCACAGGGGTCAAAGACGGACTCGGGCGGGAGCGGTCTGGGCTGGATATCCGGAGAGTTCTGCTCTCCACGGGATGTTAGAATTTGAGGCAGGCTGCCGAAGGAGGCAGAGCGGAGAGGCATGTGATCACCCAGATCGTCTGTTACTGGAGCTGAGAGCAGGACATTTTCCCTGATCCGGGCGGAAGGAGTATCAAGGTGACTGTGAGGTGACAGACACGTAGGGGAGTCCCACAGAGGACCCCCAAGGCACCCTCTCCGTCGCCATCAGCCTGGGTCACCCTCTCTCTGGAAAACTTCCAGGACTGAAGTTTAAGTCGTAAGCACGTGTTCTCCTTGGTGACGTCCGTCCTGTCTCAGAAGGGTTCTCTAGGTCTCTCTCTGCTGGCTCCTCCTCCTCAGGTCCTCGTTGCTCTGTCATGTAAGGCAGGGGGTCAGGAGCGCACAAATGTTTACACTCCACGTGAGTCACTTACACAGATGACGGGTGATGTTTTCCTCGCCAAGGCTGATGGCATCGGGCCCCTCTGCCGTTCCAGCCTCAGTCACGCCTCCAGTCTGTTAGCATTTAGAGCTGCTGAACTTTTGCGTTGGTCAGGGGTGCGGGCAGCTTGCTGACCTTTTCTGGGAGTCGTGGCGGACAGAGTGGAGCCATCTGTCTTGTCACAGACAGGCGGGGCTGCGGCTGGGGACGGCCGCCGCCTACTCGGCCTCAGAATGGCCCTCTGCGGGGCTTCCGCGCCCCTCAGTCCCGGTGGGAAGCTCGTGTGCGCTGCAGGGAGAGGCAGCAGCTGGAAAAGTGTTAAGGCCACGGCGGTTTTTCCAGAGGCTCGTCTGGAATGCTGTGGACAGATCCGAGGCTCCTGACATCCGAGGCCCCTCTTGCTAGGGAGAGCCAGAAACCCAAGTCCCTGCCTTCAGTTGAAGACTCAAAGCTCACAGTTGAAAAACTGCAGGGAGGGCAGGGCGTGGTGGCTCACGCCTGTAATCCAAGCACTTTGGAGGCCAAGGTGGGCGGATCACCTGAAGTTGGGAGTTCAAGACCAGCCTGACCAACATGGTGAAACCCTGTCTTTAAAAAAAAAAAAAAACTGCAGGGAGGCACCTGGTTTTAGGTACACTGGGGTGCAAGGTCTGAAGGCTAGAATCTGTGGCTCCCTTCTTTGAAAGCTCTGCCATCCCTCTTGTCTGGGTGCTGCCCACCTGGTAGAAAGGGAACCAACCCCGCCTTGCCACTCCACTAGCCCCCAACACCACCGGGAAGGTGACTCTTCCTCCTGGTGGCTCCAGCGAAAATCCCAGGGAAGGCTCTGATTGGATCAGAAGGGCTGAGTCCCCATCCCGGGATGAATCTCTATTGCCAGGGACCCCACAGCCTTTGTCCAGGCTGAGTCACCTCCATGTTTTCAGCCCAGCTATGGGGTCTGCCTGATCTTCACCACTGGGGCTGAGAATAGAGAACCTCCAGGAGGTTCCCGAGGAAAACAGGGGGCCCTTAAGAGGGCAGGGATGGTAAGCACCCCAAAAATGAAGATATTTGTGACAGGCCCCCTCTGATGCTGGAATTTGTGTTGTCTTTGGAAGGCGCTGGGCCGAGCTGTGGAGTGCCTGTATCCGACCAGGCTCTGCTGGGGACGAGCAGTGCCGTGTGGCAGCCCTGTCCCTTCTGTGGCCTCAACACCTGTCCTGCCAGGGGAGGTAGTGGGGTGGGCTGCCTTGCAGCACGTTGCCACCCCGAGATGCTGGAATTCAGCAGTGCTGGAATTTTGCTGGGTTTCCAAGCGGCGCTCTGGGCTGTGCAGTCATGCAGCTACTTGCCTGGACTGTAGAGCAAAGGGATTTGCTCATTCAAGTGGTCCCCGCTCCCAGCCCGGCGCACTGGGACCAAGTCGGGGGATGGGCTGTCACAGAAGTCTCACCGTAGTGGGAGGGAATGGGAAAGGGAAGCCTCAGTCTGTGACGCCCCCACCCCCTACCACCCCATGGGCACCCAGCTGGGCCATGAGGGCGAGGGAGGCCATGGCAGAGAAGGCTCTGGGGTGGAGGCGGCAGAAGTGCTGAGTGTAGAAATGCTGGTGGGCTCGGGAGTGCAGTGGAGGGAGAGGGCCTGAGGGCAGCATGAGAGCAGCATGAGCTAAGGCCCAGAGAGGAGTTGTGCAGGAGAGTTCCGTTGAGGGCTTCGCGGCGCATCCCGAAGGATCACATACGCTAGGACTTGGGCCACGAGAGGCCTGAGCAGTGAGCTAAGAGCTGGGCTTCAGCAGGCTGGGTGCGCTGGCTCACGCCTGCAATCCCAGCATTTTGGAGGGCAAGGTGCGCAGATCACCTGAGGTCGGGAGTTTGGGACCAGCCTGGTCAACGTGGCGAAAACTCGTCTCTATTAAAAATACACAAATAAGCCGGGCGTGTTGGTGCACCTGTAGTCCCAGCTACTCGGGAGGCTGAGGCAGGAGAATCTCTTGAACCCAGGAGGCGGAGGTTGCAGTGAGCCGAGATCGCGCCACTGCACTCTAGCCTGGGCAACAGAGCCAGATTCTGTCAAAAATAAATAAATAAATAAAGTTGGGGTCCAGCCCAGTGCCACCACCCAGGAGCTATCCACCTGCCACCTCACCCACCTGCTCACCCTCAAACCCCACCTCCCTGGCCAGCAGCAAGCTGTCTGCCTCCACAGCACCCCTCCCATCGTGGCTGTGGCTGGACCACAGTCTTGGGATGCCCACAGCAGAACAGCCCCCATGAACCAAGGGGGTACCCGCTTTGTGCAAGACTGTCAGCTGGGGCGGTGCCGTTCTGGTTCCTGGCTCTGTTGTCGGCAGGCGGACTGGAAAGGGGGAACGGCTATCATCCCATTTTACAGATGGGGAAGTTGAGGCACAGAGAGGTTCAGGGGCTCATCCAAGGCCACACAGTGAACAAGAGGCAGAGGGACACTAGGTATGGCCAACAAAGACTTTCCTTGGCCCGCGCACAGGTGCTGCTTGGCCTTTCCATGGGCTGAGATGGCTCCCCAAGGCCCTGCCTGACCTAGAGGATGGATGTGGAGCTGAACAGCAGGAAGAGCAAGACGGGGGCTCTTCAGGGCCGGCCCAGCACAAAGATGTGCATTTATCTGTCCACCCATCCACCCACCCTTCATCCACCATTCATCTATCTATCACCCACTCACTCCTTCTTACCAACCTATTCACTTCTGTGTCCCCCAGTTCACCCACCCACCTGACTATCCATACCCCCACCTGTCCATCCACCCAGCCACCCATCCACCGACCTGCCCCCATCCACCCATCCTTCCATCAGTCCACCCTTCCATCCACCCACCTACCCATCCACACACCCACCCGCCTTTCCACCCATCCACTCGCCTTTTCACCCATCCACTTGCCTTTCTATCCGCCTACCCATCCACCCGCCCTTCCATCAGTCCACCCTTCCATTTACCCTCCCATCCATCTGTCCTTCCATCCATCCATCCGTCCACCTACACATCCACCCATCCATCCACCCACCTGCCTTCCCATGTATCCATCCATCTACCCATCTACCTGTCTGTCACCCATCCACTTGCCCTTCCATCCACACATCCATTAACCCATCTACCTACCCATCCACCTGCCCTTCCATCTATCCATCCACCCAGCAACACTATCCATCCACTAACCCACCCATCCACCCATCAACCACCATCCACCCACCCATCCATCCACCTATTCACTCACCTACACACCTGTCTATCCACCCATCCACTTGCCGTTTCATCCACCCATCTGCCCATCCAACCATCCAGCCATCCAGCCATCAACACACCTATCTGTCCATCTGCCCTTTCATCCACCCATCCATCTATCCATCTACCCACCCATCCATCTACCCACCCATCTATCCACTCATCCATCCATCCACCCATCTATCCACCTATCCACCCACCCATCCACCCCTCCATCCACCCACTCACCCATCCACCCCTCCATCCACCCACTCACCCATCCATTCCCACGCCCATTTACCCACCCACCCATCCACCCACCCGTCCATCCATCCATCCACCCATCCATCCACCCACTCATTTCCCATTCATCTACCTGTCCATCCACCTGTCCAGTTGACAAGCATGACTGAGCTCCAACCATATACTAGGACGTTGCAGGAGACAGAACCTGCCTACCTGGCTTTCATGGGGTTCCCCTTGTAGCCATGAGGCGACAGGCTGGAAACAGATGTGCCAGATGGAGCAAGGAGCAGGGGAGACAAAAACGGTCCAGCTGGGGATCAGGGAAGTGGGATGGCTGATGAGCCATAGATGGAGCCTCTCCCAGCGTGACCTGGCAGGCACTGCCCCTTCATCTACAGAGTGGCGTTCCGTCTCTTACAGGGTGTCTGGAGGACTAGTCGGGTAAATCCGCATTCTTGCCCAGGGCTGGCACCAAAGAGCCCCTGTCTTGCTCCTCTTGCTGTTCAGCTCCATGTCCATCCTCCCAGCTCAGGCAGAGCCTTGGCGAGCTATCTCAGCCCTCTGTGCCTCAGTCACCCCATCTGCATGATGTTCACGATCAGGGGCCCATCCTCCTGGGGCTGGGGAGAGGCTGACTAGCACCCGTGTGCTGGCCGAGGAATGTCTCCTTTGGCCAAGCCTAGTGTCCCCCTGTCTGTTTACTGTGTAACTTTGGGCCAGTGTCGGAACTCTGTGCCTCAGCTTACCCGTCTGTAAGATGGGATGGTAGCGGTGCCCCTTTAGAGACTGCCTGCCAAAAGGTGAACCAAGAGCCAAGACTGCACAGACGGGGTGCTCCCTTGGTCAGTGTATTCCAGTGGGGACGCCCCAGCATTGTCATCTGCACCTGAGCCAGGATGGGAGGGGTGCTGTGGAGGCAGAGAGCTTGCGCTGGTCAGGGAGGTGGGGTCTGAACACCCCCTTGTCTTCTGGGCCTTTGTCGGGATGGTGGGGCTTCCTTCTTGTTGGCCTTGAGAAGTGGCTGGAGTTGGGCAGGTCGGGGATGAGGGGCGCTGCGCATAGTATCTTCTTGTCCTTTGGCCGCAGTCAGAGCCCCACACATCCTAGACTCCCAGTGGCGGTGGTCAGAGGCTGGGTTTAGGGCAGGAGATCACAGCCCGGCCTTGAGGGCACTAGGCTTGTGACCCCTGAGGAGCGGGTGAGGGGTGGCCACACACATCCATCATCTGCCCACCCATGCCTCCAGCCCCTTCCTCATCTAGACCACCCCCATGCTCCTGAGACGACAGCTTGCAAACCACTGCACCTCTAGCGCCTGTCTTCTGGAAGGTTTAAGCAAGGCTGAGGGCAGGGGAGGCCACGTGGCTCACCCTGGCCTCATGGTGGAGTTGGTGGGTAAGCTGCTGGCGGGGTGGGGTGGGCGGGCCTCAGCCTTCTGCCCCCAGCTCTGTGGGGTTCACCTCTCAACCTGCATAGCCTGAGAGGACAGGTCCCACCTCACTGGGTCCTTGGGGTCATTGGTGGCGGTCCTTTCCAATTGATCCTTGATTCTGGAGCCTGCCTGCCTGCCCTCCCTGAACTCCTGGTGTGACTCGGGCAGCCCGCTGCCCTCTCTGAGCCTTGGCCTCCCTGGGGGCTGTCTGGGGGTGTCAGCCCTGGGTGCAGTCGGGTGGCACAGACGCCTCCTGCCAGGCACTCCCAGAGGCCCTGTCTCCTGTCATTCTGTCCCCACCCAGCAGGCAGGCACAGGCAGGCCGAAGCCAAGGACAGACAGGTAGGGAATGGCTCCGGATCAGGGGGCTGGGAGGAAGGGGAAGCTGAGGGCTTTCTTGCAGGGGTCAGAGGGCATCCATGCAGGACGCTGTGTGAGTTGCACCAGCTCACGGCGAGTGTCTCCCTCAGTAGCATGGGGCTCTTGGAGGCGACTTGAGGGTGGCTAGGTGGGGAGGCTTCGAGATTACCACTTGGCCTGCCCAGCACGCCTGCCTTCCCAACACTGGGGGAGGAGAGGGTCCTGCTTGAAATGACTTGGACCAGCACGGCGAGCAGGATACACAGCTGCACCCTGGTGGCCCCGTGCCGCAGTCTGCCTCCCTGTCTCTGGGTCTCTGTCCCTCTGTCTCTGGGTCTCTGTCTCCCTGTCTCCCTGTCTCTGGGTCTCTGTCCCTCTGTCTCTGGGTCTCTGTCTCCCTGTCTCCCTGTCTCTGGGTCTCTGTCTCCCTGTCTCCCTGTCTCTGGGTCTCTGTCACTCTGTCTCTGGGTCTCTGTCCCTCTGTCTCCCTGTCTCTCTATCTCTCTGTCTCTGGGTCTCTGTCCCTCTGTCTCTGGGTCTCTGTCTCCCTGTCTCTGGGTCTCTGTCTCCCTGTCTCCCTGTCTCTGGGTCTCTGTTTCCCTCTGTCTCTGGGTCTCTGTCTCCCTCTGTCTCTGGGTCTCTGTCTCCCTCTGTCTCTGGGTCTCTGAGGCTCTGTCTCTGGGTCTCTGTATCTCTTTCTCCACCTCTGGGTCTCTGCTCCTCTGTTTCTAGCTCTGTCTTCCTGTCTTCATGTCTGTGTCTCTGTGTCTGTGTCTGTCTCCATGTGCATCTCTGTCCCTCTGTCTCTGGGTCTCTGTCTCCCCGTCTCTGTCCCTCTGTCTCCCCGTCTCTGTCTCTGGGTCTCTGTCTCCCCATCTCTGTCCCTCCGTCTCCCCATCTCTGTCCCTCTGTCCCAGTCTCTGGGTCTGTCAGTGGCTGGGCATCCTAGCCTGCGGGACACTGTGGTGGGACCCTGCACCTGCTCCTGGGCTCTCCTGCTTGTCTGTCCAGAAGCCATTATCTTTCTTCTACTCCCACCAGAGCCCAGGGAGGCAGAGAACAGCAGGTGCCTTGGAAGGGGTGGCCCCTTATCAGGAGGGAGGATGCTAGGAAGTAGCCTTCGACAGCCTGGGGGAGAAGCAGGGCGGCCAGGCCTCAGGGACGTCTGAGCTGTCCCACGGGAAAGCTCACTGACGTGAGTGTGGGGGCTGGAGTGTGTGAGGGCCAGCCTGAGGTGCCAGAACCCATCCTGTGGGCTGGGAGCACAGTCCCTGATGCTGTGAAATGCTGTGGTTACCATGGCAACAGTGCTGGGGGAGCGGCTTCTGTGGACCAGGTGGGACCCTGCCTCTCTGCACCTTTTACCCTCGAGGCACGTGCCCAGGAGCCAGCGAGGACTGCAGCTGCTGGGGGTGGGGTAGGGGCACTGGGCCTCGGTGTTCCCATCTTGGAGAGGGGTACTGGGCACGTGACCTCCTTCCTGGGCTGCTGGGGATTTGAGGCTGCAGGTGAAGACCTGTGCCTGCTTGGTGAGGTCACAGTGGGTGGGAAGGGTCATGAGAGAAGGTGTCAGTGTGGTTGGAGAGCAGGGTGGTGGCTGTGAGGCTGAGATGCTAGTGGTGGGACAGCAGGGCCCACCCCATCCCCACACCACCGGGTGACTGTCACCCCACTGCCGCCACCACCCCTACTTCCCCTCCTTTCTGCGACTTTCTGTCCCTCTCTCCCTGTATCTCTCCCTCTCTCTCTGGGTGTGTCTCCCTCATTCCCTGGGCCTCTGTCTCCCCATCTCTCTGGGTCTCTGTCTCCCTCTCTCTGTGTCTCTTTCCCCTTTCTGGGTCCAGTTTTCTCTGTCTGGTCCTGGCTCCCCTCTGGGTCTACCCCCAACTCTCTAAGTCTGTCTCCCCGAGCCTCTGCCCCCTCTCTCTGGGTCTCTGTCTCCCTCTCCCCGAGCCTCTGCCCCCTCTCTCTCTGGGTCTCAGATAAAGCTCTCAGGATGCTCGTGGTCCAGTTGCCGGCCTGGGACTGGGTGGGCAGTGGCTTCTCCGCCGGCCCTGCCGGCTCCTGCGGTACAGCCTCTTCCCCACGCATGCACCGGGACCTGGGGCGGCATGGCTTCGGCCGGGGCGCGAGCCAACCAGCTGTGCTGTGCTGCTGTGTTCCTTCGAGCCACATGGACAATAAAACCAAAATTGGCTTTGAAAGTGGAAGTGCTCTCCGCTTTGAGGGGAAGTGAGGGACTGCGCGTCAGAGCCGCCTGTGAGGGCAATGCCGCAGGCTCCGTTCTGGCCCGCGTGCAGGGCTCCGTGTGGGGGTGGGAAAGGATTTTACAAAACCCCAAAGAAATGTTTCCATGAAATTCTTTCTTGTTCTTGCCTTTTTTTTTCTTTTTTGGACATTCCAATGAAAAGAGCCGTTCTGGGGCTTTGGATCGCTCCTCGTGGGTTGGCAAGCCGACCGTGGGGATGAGGCCAGCCCGGGCCGGAGGAGGGTGCCCGCCCTGACAGGTGTGTGCCCCTCACTGTTGGCTCCTGAGGCAGCCCCCACCTCCCCTGTTCCTGATCCCCCCACAAGGCTCCATCACTCGGGTGCCTGGCCACAGCCCCTGTGACTCTGAGCTTCCTGTGACCTCCGCCATGAGGCTGTCCTGCCTCGTGGGTTCCCCCAGAGCAGACTCTCAGGCGAGGGTTCGAGGGCCCCACGAAGGACAGTGTGGGGAGGGACAGTGCCTACACGGGGGTGTCAGCAGCGAGCAGGTGGTCCCGGGGGCAACCCTTGGAGATGTGGGGAATCTCATAACAGGCGGTCCACCTGGGGGAGTTCCCCCCACCCAGGCTTCCTGGACGCCAGCCCCAGTGTGTCCCTGCACAGGGACATCTGAGAGAAGCTGGGGCGGTGTCGCCAGGGCAGACCTGGGCGTGTCTTCGAGTCCAGCACAGCCTGGGCCTGGCTGGGATGCCCGATGTCATTGATGGAAGGATACAGCGGCAAGGGGGTGTCAGAATGGCCCCTAGCCCGGGCCAGGCCCGCAGCGGGGGCGTGTGGCCACTCAGAGGCCAGATTCCGGCAGAGGGTGCAGCCGGGGCAGGCGGCGATGGCCTCTCGAGACGGCCCTGGCCGGGGCTGCTGACGCACTGGCTCCGATGACTCACGTGCGGGTGACCGTGACTCGAGTGGCCGTCTGTAGACTCGGACAGGCTCAGGGCCACCGCCTTCCTGGGGCCTGTGGCCCGGCCACGCCGGCCGCCCCCTGTCTGGGCTGGCCTGAGTAATGGGTCCTTCCCCTCCTCCCCGTGGCCGGCTGGAGAGGACCTTAGTCATCGGCCCTGGCCCCGGCCCTCCCTCCTCCTCCGCCTGCCCACCTCCGCCCAGGCTGCATCTCACTTCTCCATCCAGGCTGGGGGACTTCAGCCCCTGCTGGCCTCCTCCCTCCCTGAGTTCCCCAGGAGGGGCTGCAGCAGGGTGGGTTTGGCTTCTCAGGGGTGGCAGTACAGCGGGTGAGGGTGACAGCAGGGGCTCCAGGGACAGTTGTCCCATCCCTAAGACGAGAGGAAGGAAACAGCTGTGTGGAGTGCGTCAGACATCACCGGGACACCAGGAGGAGGCCCGGGCAGGACAAGCTGCTTCCCCCTCTTGGGTCCAGCATGGGCCCTGCACCCTGTGACCAGCAGTGGATGAGCCTCACCCAGCTTTCTGGGCCTGGGGTGTCCTAACTTCCAGATAGGAGCATCGGAATTCTCCGAGTGTGTAGTCGTCACCTGCTAGTGGCAGCCTGGGTCCCAGGGCTCTGCGTTTGCTCATCGGCTCCTCTCGTCCTCCAGTGGCCCTGGGGCTAGGGAGCTGGGCAGTCGTTTGCCCCTGCTTTGTAGCTGAGGCCTGGTGGTTGAGTGACTGCTGAGTTCCCAGCCAACCAGAGCTGGCTTGGCCCAGGCTGCTGGCCCCTGATGCCTGCTCTGGGATGCCCTGCTGGCCAGCTGAACTGATCTTGCCTTCTGGGTTCCAGGCACCCTCTGCTTGCTGGGGAAACCAGAGATCCCATGCTTGGAAGCCTAGTCACCTCCCTGGTTTCCTGTTCCTCAGTCATCAGAACAGCAGGGGGCAGGGCAGGGGCCCCTCTCCTCCCCCGAGGGAGGTCCTCTCTGTCCAGCTTCTCAGTGCTACAGATACGTTCTGTGCACGCATGGGCAGATGACACGTTGAGTGCAAAGAGCATCCCGCTGTGCTCGCTCTCTGCTCTTCCTTCCTCCTGCAGCCGTCATGCCATCCCCTGGGTGCAGCGTCTTTCCCAGGATGCGTCAGGATCAGCCTTCTCACCCAGCTATAAGGCAGCCCTCTCTCGGAAGGTGCTGTGATTCCGTGTACCTCCCCTAAGGATGGTTAGCTTATTTCTCGTCTGTGGCCCCTAGAGACAGTATTTGGGTACGTTTCAGAAATAGAGTTGTTGGGTAAAGGACATGAGCCTTTAGAGTATTGCTGGGTCTACCCAGCTGCCTTCCTGGGGGTCACTTTGCTTCATAAGCCCCCCGAGAGTGTGCTTCCCTGACTGTGAGTGAGGCCGACTCTTAGGTCCTTCCAGCCAGCTCTGCTTGCTTTCCTGGGAACCATCAGCCCACATTATTAGTGCATCTTTTGATCTCACTCTGTCGCCCAGGCTGGAGTGCAGTGGCATAAACACAGCTCGCTACAGCCTCCACCTCCTGAGTTCAAGTGATCCTCCCACCTCAGCCTCCCAAGTATCTGGGACCACAGGTGCACGCCAGCATGCCTGGCTAATTTGTATTGATTTCTTGATGCTCTTTATATACGGAGGTGCATGATAAATCCACTTCTAAGGACTGAGTGGCCCCATGATGAAATTACCCCAGTTCAATGTGTTTCTTCTGGTGAAAATGTAAACATGCACACCTGCCCCCAAGAGCTTTAGAGGAGGCTAAGAAGTCCTCCCATCTCTCTCCGCAAATCTCCTTGAACTTGGAAGTAAAAACCAGACCAATAACAAAATGGCAAAGGCTGGCAAGGCCCATGCATACTTCTGGGAGACAAAGTGTCCACAGAAAGGCTGGCAGGGGTCACCCGGAGCCCAATGGCACCCAACCCTTGCCACAGCTGCAACACAAAGCTGATTCTAGGTTATCTGACCGCTTTTGGTCCCTATTTCCTGGACCGTGTGCCCATGAGGACAGGGCCTACTTTGTCAAGTTCACATGGCATGCCTGCATGCATGGGGAAGGAGGAGGAGTTGGCAAAGGCAGGGAGGCAGGCTGGGGACAAGGAGAGATGTGGACCCCTTGAGGGTCCTCAGAGACACATGCAGGATGCGGCTTTGGCCCCAGGCAGCCTGGGTGTCAGTGAGAGGGCGTGGCATTCATGGGAAGCAACGAGGTGCCAGCCCTGGAGATGTCCGGGCAGGTGCTGGACCTCTGTAGGGAGCTGGACAGGGGAACAGCCCGTGTGCCTGTGACATGCTCCTCACGAGCCTCGGGACTGTGGATCTGTCATGGGTCTTGGGAAGAAAGAGCTGAGGCTTGGCTCACAGCAGCGGCCTGGGCAAGTGCAATTGGGGCAGATGTGTGGGGAAGGGAAGAAGGGAGGAGTGGAGGTGGGCGTCCCCTCCACCTGGCAGGGGAAAGGCCATGGGGATAAGCCAGAGTCTCAGGGTGCACCTGGACCCCTTTCCTTCCTTCCCCTCCTCAGCTTTCAGAAGGCTGCATCCCCACCCTCCCAGGCAAACACGAGGTCCGGCCTTCGGCACCCCCGGCAGCGTGGCTGGCCAGCCCAGATGATCATGGTATTAGGCTCCAAGTAGCCTATGTCCTGCCTCTCCAGGGACTCAAAGGCTTTCCACTGAGCGCAGGCCCCTCAGCGGGTCCTCCACGCTATGTCCTCATCCTCCAGGACGCGGAGCACTTGCAGGCAGGGCTGGGGCTTGGGCAACTTGCTCTGCCTGTGGTGCCTTGCAGGGCTGTGGTCAGTGCTTGGTCCTGCAGCCCCTCTGCCCAGCAGTTTGTCTTGGTCATCCAGCCTTTCCCAAGGGTCTCTGGAAGGGCGGCCTGCGGGAGGTCAAGGCCTCCGGTGCCGCTGCGGTGCTGAGTGCCCACTGTGCGCCCTGTGTTTGACGTCGGCTCTTTAATGTCCACGGTGGTTTTGGGGCTGGCCGGCAGTGGGGCCGAGGAGGCTTCCGTCTCCTCCCACTTTCTTGGAAGGATCAGTGCCCGCATTCCTGTCCCTCACTTACGGGCAGGCGTGGGTCCCAGAATGGAAGAGCAAATTCCAGAGGGCAGAGGCCACGAGGACAGAGCAGGGTGCTGGGGAGGGTGGCCTCAGCCCGGTGGGGGTGGAGGTCCTGGAGGGGACTGACCCGGAGGTGGCAACAGGGTCCGCCCTGTTTGTGTTCTGAGAAAGAAGTGGTATATCACGGGCTCCTAAGCTACCCGTTCATCAGTTTTCCCAAATGAAATAGCAAAGGGGTGGTGGGGCTGGAGAAGAGGGGATGAGCGGGCGGCGGGGGCTGACGCACAGAAGGCTCGTATACACTGGGGTGCAGGGGCCGTGGCAGGGCTTGTGTGGGACTCGAGAAGGCTCCCGCGTGTCCTTTGTTTTTTTTTATTTGAGTGAAATTCATGTGACATCAAACTGTCTTAAGTGGACAATTGAGTGGCATCTAGTAGATTCACAGTGGTGTGCAAACGCCATCTCTATCTAGTTCCAGAACATTCTTATCCCTCCAAAAGGAGACCCCACCCTACCAGCAGTCACTCCCCTCCCCTCTGCCAGCTGTTGGTGGCACCCATCTGCTTCCTGTCTCTGTGGATTCCCCTGTTCCGGGCGTTTCACGTCAGCAGAGTCATACACCACACGGCCTTTTGTGTCTGGTTCTTGCACCGGGTGTTGTGTTCGAGGTTGTAGTATGTGTGTGAACCTCAAGGCCTCTGGGTCGTGTCCCCACCTCTGCTCTCTCCGCAGCACGGCCGACAAGAATGGGGCCCTCAAGTGCACTTTCTCAGCGGCCGGCCACAGCACCAGCCTCCTGCAGGGCCTGGCCACCCTCCGCGCCCAGGGCCAGCTCCTCGATGTTGTGCTGACCATCAACAGAGAGGCCTTTCCTGCACACAAGGTCGTCCTGGCTGCCTGCAGCGACTACTTCAGGTAAGCGCTGGGTGCAGGGAGCTGGGAGGGGAGGCCGCCTGTGGGGACAGGGCAGACGGAACCCACCTTCTAAAGGGGGCGTATCTCAGCGCCATCCAGGGACAGCTTCGAGGGAGAATGGCTGGTGCCGGCTCTCGAATGTTTATTTTTTTTTAGATGGAGTCTCACTCTTGCTCAGGATGGAGTGCAGTGGCGTGATCTCAGCTCACTGCAACCTCCGCCTCCCAGGTTCAAGTGATTCTCTGCCTCAGCTTCCTGAGTAGCTGGGAACACAGGCACCTGCCACCACACCTGGCTAATTTTTTGTATTATTAGTTGAGATGGGATTCACCATGTTGGCCAGGCTGGTCTCGAACTCCTGACCTCGTGATCCAGCCGCCTCAGCCTCCCAAAGGGTTGGGATTACAGACGTAAGCCACCGCGCTCGGCCTCTTCTGATTTTAGAGAGAGGTTAATGTCCAGTAAAGCTGCAGATTTTCCCCGGTTTGCATCTTACTCTCTTTGGGCAGACACGCCTGGGGGGATAGAGACGGCCCGTGGGCACCCTCACTCCTGCCCTGTGGACCGGCAGGGTTTGGCCAGGCTTTTGATCTGTCTTTACTTGACACCTGCTGTATGCCAGGCCGTATTCTAGGCCTTGGGATCCAGCAGGGATGAAAGAGTGAAACCGGCACAAGCCCCTGCCATTAGGGCATCCCCTCAGGACACCTGGAGCAGGACAGCTGGGGGACTGGAGGGGCATCGAGGGCCACAGGGACCCCGTGTCTGCCGACGCTGTGTCCCGGGCTCTGTCTGAGGCCCACACGAGTTCTCCCTGTCGCCCTGAGCTGTGGGCACTTCCACCATGTGACAGAAGGCCATGGCGGGCACATGGGTCTGTCTGTCTGTCCCTGTGCCATGGCCGGGCCAGAAGCAAGAGCACCACAGAACAGGGCTGTGGGGTAGGGCGTGCATTCTCCTTGCTAGCTAGGGGCTGTTGCAGGGCTGGGTGGTCTTCCTCCCTGGGTGACCAGCAGGCGAGCCTCCTTCCTGCCATGCAGTGACCCTGCCAGGGAAAGCTGGGCCACCCTGGGGCAGTTCCCAGGCCCCAGCCCAGGTGTGCACCTCGCCCGCACACTCCCCAAGGACCGGGCCGCCTGCCCCGTGGGCTCAGCGAGGCTGTTGTGGGGGCCGCAGCAGCCGAGCCAACTGGGGCGCCGCTTCTATTTTTATTCTGGATTTGGGGACGGGTGGGCCAGCCCAGCCAGCAATGCCCTTTAAAGGCTCCCCTGAGCTGGCACAGCAGCCAGCAAGGCCTTAAAAGGCAAAGCTCCCTCCTGTCGCCCGAGACCGCCTCTGCCTTCATCGCATCATGCCCGAGGGCCAGCGGGGACCCATGGGGACAAGTGGGGCAGGGTCTGGGGAGCTGGCAGCATGCTGCTTCTGGACTGCGTGGAGACGACGAGGAGAGGCTCGCTGGGCAGAGTCAGTGGGCGGCTCCGAGGCAGCGCCCTGGCCGCTGTCCTTTCCCCTGTAGCCCGGAGCCTGGCCCACATGAGGCGCAAGACGAGGGGACGGACCTCTGTGAGGCAAATGCCCAAGGGACGTTCCCTCCTCCTCGGGTGGCCATCAGGGGAGGTGCACAGGTGGGAGTAAGAGTTATTGTGCCATGCCAGCGCACCTCCTGGGAGGAACCGCCCGTGCCCCTGGAGCTGGGTGCTCTCCCCTCTTCTGCTGGGGAGCACCTAAAAGCTGTGGGGGAACTGAGACCTACAGGTCTGTGCCTCCTCACTGCCCTCCCTCACAAGGGCCTGTGTCCCCGCCCCACTCCTGTTCTGCTTCCGAGAGCAGAGCAGTACAAGGGTGGAGCTGGGCTCTCACTGCAGAGTGGGGTTGTAGCTGTTGGGTGGGAGGCACTTCCCCAACCAGCTGAGTCTCTGGAGACAGCAGTCACTCCAGCACAACCTCCTGGTGGGGGGGTCCCCTCCTGGGGGTCCTTGTTACCTTGCCCTCTTCACATCACGGTTGTTGAGACTCAGGCTGGGTATGTCAGAGCTGCCTGCTTAGGTCAGCGAGCAGGCGAGGGCGGAATCTTGGTGCATGGCACCTCCAGAGCACTGGTCTTGCAGCTCCTGAGCTCAGGTGTCAGGTGGGGCTGCAGATCTGTCCCCAGAGCCACAGGGTGTGTTCTCATCCTGCACTGCCATACCTGGCCCCTTTAACTGCTCCACCGCCAGGCACGTGGTGGGTGAGGCTGACCCAGCCTCCACTCCTGTAGCTCTGACACGATCTAGTCATGAAGGGGCTCAGGCAGGGCCCCTGCAGAGGGGCCAAGCAGGGAACTGCTGTTTATAGGAAGATGCATGGCTTGGGTGGATTCAAAATCTGTCTTTTTTTGCTTTTTTTTTTTTTTTTTTTTATATGTAGTCTTTCTATGTCACCCAGGCTGGAGTGCAGTGGCACCATCTTGGCTCACTGCAACCTCCGCCTCCCAGGTTCAAGCAATTCTGCCTCAGCCTCCCGAGTAGTTGGAATTACAGGCATGCGCCACCACGCCTGGCTAATTTTGTATTTTTAGTAGAGACGGGGTTTCACCATATTGGCCAGGCTGGTCTCAAACTCCTGACCTCTAGTGATCCACCCGCCTCGGCCTCCCAAAGTGCTGGGATGACAGGCACGAGCCACAGTGCCCACCTTTGCATGTTTTTAATGAGCATCTGGCCTGCTTCCCTCTTGCTGGCTGTGCCCTGCGTTCTGTGTCCCGGGGCCACTGTTTTCGAGGCCGTTATCATTCCTGGCTGGTCACAACGCCCCTCAGCCACCGCAGGCCACAAGCTGTGTTCCCACCCTTCAGGGCCATGTTCACCGGCGGCATGAGGGAGGCGAACCAGGATGTCATCGAGCTGAAGGGCGTGTCGGCCCGCGGCCTGCGGCACGTCATCGACTTCGCCTACAGCGCAGAGGTGACCCTGGACCTGGACTGCGTGCAGGATGTGCTGGGCGCCGCCGTGTTCCTGCAGATGCTGCCCGTGGTGGAGCTGTGCGAGGAGTTCCTGAAGGCGGCCATGAGCGTGGAGACCTGCCTCAACATCGGCCAGATGGCCACCACCTTCAGCCTGGCCTCGCTGCGGGCGTCGGTGGACGCCTTCACCTTCCAGCACTTCCTGCAGATCGCGGAGGAGGAGGACTTCCTGCGCCTGCCGCTGGAGCGCCTGGTCTTCTTCCTGCAGAGCAACCGGCTGCAGAGCTGCGCCGAGATCGACCTGTTCCGAGCCGCGGTCCGCTGGCTGCAGCACGACCCGGCCCGGCGGCCGCGCGCCAGCCACGTGCTCTGCCACATCCGCTTCCCGCTCATGCAGTCCTGCGAGCTGGTGGACAGCGTGCAGACGCTGGACATCATGGTGGAGGACGTGCTGTGCCGCCAGTACCTGCTGGAGGCCTTCAACTACCAGGTGCTGCCCTTCCGGCAGCACGAGATGCAGTCGCCGCGCACCGCCGTGCGCTCAGACGTGCCCTCGCTGGTGGCCTTTGGCGGCACGCCCTACACTGACAGCGACCGCTCCGTCAGCAGCAAGGTCTACCAGCTGCCCGAGCCAGGCGCCCGCCACTTCCGCGAGCTCACGGAGATGGAGGTGGGCTGCAGCCACACGTGCGTGGCCGTGCTGGACAACTTCGTGTACATGGCCGGGGGCCAGCACCTGCAGTACCGCAGCGGCGAGGGCGCGGTGGACGCCTGCTACCGCTACGACCCGCACCTGAACCGCTGGCTGCGCCTGCAGGCCATGCAGGAGAGCCGCATCCAGTTCCAGCTGAACGTGCTGTGCGGCATGGTGTACGCCACGGGCGGCCGCAACCGGGCTGGCAGCCTGGCCTCCGTGGAGCGGTACTGCCCCCGGCGCAACGAGTGGGGCTACGCCTGCTCGCTCAAGCGCCGCACCTGGGGCCACGCTGGGGCCGCCTCCGGGGGCCGCCTGTACATCTCGGGCGGCTACGGCATCTCAGTGGAGGACAAGAAGGCCCTTCACTGCTACGACCCCGTGGCCGACCAGTGGGAGTTCAAGGCGCCCATGAGCGAGCCCCGTGTGCTGCACGCCATGGTGGGCGCCGGCGGCCGCATCTATGCCCTCGGGGGCCGCATGGACCACGTGGACCGCTGCTTCGACGTGCTGGCTGTGGAGTACTACGTGCCCGAGACGGACCAGTGGACCAGCGTGAGCCCCATGCGAGCCGGCCAGTCAGAGGCGGGCTGCTGCCTGCTGGAGAGGAAGATCTACATCGTCGGGGGCTATAACTGGCGGCTCAACAACGTCACGGGCATCGTGCAAGTGTACAACACGGACACCGATGAGTGGGAGCGAGACCTGCACTTTCCGGAGTCCTTTGCGGGCATCGCCTGCGCCCCCGTCCTGCTGCCCCGGGCCGGGACCAGGAGGTAGCCCCCAAGACCCCCGGGACCCTGGCCTGACCGCATGCTGTCTCCAAGCTGGGCTTGGCGAGTGCATGTCTGCCTGAGAACCCTAATGCCCCTCCTCATCCGGGCTGCCCTCCAGAGGCCTGCCGTGTGGATAAGTGCCCCTCCCAGGGTGCCCTCCCTCCCTCCCTCCTTCCCAAAGCAGATCGTGGCTCCGAGTCCATTTGAGCAAGCCTGCCCACAAAGTGGCCAACGAGCCAGTTGTGGCAGCAGACTTGTCCCTGGGGCGATTTCCTGGCCTGCAGGCTGGCCGGTGGAGTCCCAGGTCTCCAGGGGGTCCCTGTGCGGCTCAGCCTCACTCCTCCCCCTCCCAGCCCCACGGTTTCAGGCATTCAGATGTGAGCTCATCACCACTGAACCTAAAGTCGGTGGTATGCGACTCACCCTCCTTCCAAGTCTCCTGCGCACGTGTTTTTAAAATAAACTCACCCAAAACCTCCAAAACACACAGACCTCCAGAAGCAGTGAGAGGCGGCTTGGAAGCCCTTGGTTTGGGGTGGGTGGAGGACCAGGGCACGTGCCTGTCTCTCCTGGGGTGCCCTCCTTCCCCCATCCCGAGCTGCTGAGGGGAGGCTCTGGTCACGCCTCCGTTCCTGTCATCGTCTGCCTTCAGGACGAAAAACCATGTCAACCCCTAGGAACGGTCCTTACAGGCCTTGGGCCTTCCATTTGGCACTGAGCATCTTGTGACGCCTTCACTGGCTGAGACATCCCGGCCCTCTGCATTTGCCCTGTTGGCCGGGCAGTCCCCTTCCTGCAGCTGGAGGGGACGCTGACTTCAGAATTCCACACTGTCGCCTCCCGCAGGTCAGCCGGGCGGTCTTTATTCTCCCTCCTCCTCTTCGCCCCTCTGCACCCTGCCGCTCCCCGGCCTGCCCTGTTTCCAGGTCCACATTGTTACCGAGCCGGCAGTGAGGCCTTTCCCTTCTCAAGGGCTCTGCGGCACCTCTGGCCACATTTGTTTTAATGTCTGAACCTCTAAAGCTTTTCTTTTTAATTTGTTTTACTTTTTATTTTAAGAAGCCGGCCCCGCTGTCCCATAGATGGGATTTGTACTCTCGGGGCAACTTAAAGTGTCTCTCTCGCTGCTCACAGACGATTGATGTCTTGTCGCTGTGACCCACTCACCATGTAAAGAATTAACCTTCTATCTTAGCAGACGTCATCTCCTGATATTTCCCTTTATTTAATAAAAATGTTATGGTGAAGAGATGGAGCAGGCCCAGCACTGAGCTTGTGCGGCTGGGGCTGATTGGTCACAGATTCCTCGTGTGTCCTCCGCGTGTCTGGGGGTTCCTCTCCTCCGCCTCAGCCTTTTCCAGCCTTGCAGAGGAGCTGGCAGGGGGCTGGGCTTTGGCTCAGGGGCGCAGGAGCAGCAGGAAGTGTGGCCAGGACTTTCACCCTGGCACTTTTTTTTTTTTTTAAATGGAGTCTTGCTCTGTTGCCCAGGCTGGAATGCAGTGGCTTGATCTTGGCTCACTGCAACCTCCACCTCCCAGGTTCAAGTGATTCACTTGCCTCAGCCTCCCAAGTAGCCAGTATTACAGATGCCCACCACCACACCCAGCTAATTTTTGTATTTTTAGTAGAGATGGGGTTTCACCATCTTGGCCAGGCTGGTCTTGAACTCCTGACCTAAAGTGATCTGCCTGCCTCGGTTTCCCAAAGTGCTGGGATTACAGGCATGAGCCACCGTGCCCAGCCTACCTTGGCACTTTGGAAGAGGCTTCAGCCCCCTACTCTCATTGTGGCCGGCCAAACCGTGAACCAGGCTGCCCAGAGTGGGCCACTTACCAGTTGCAGGTTAGCGGAGAAAGCCTGATGTTCCCGGAGGGCCTTCCCAGAGGGGGGCCCTGGGATTCACACATGAATGGCTCTGCATAAGTTGCTGGTCTTAATGCCTGGTGCTCCTGTGTGGCGGGCCTTCAGGGCTAGGGTAACACCAGGGGCTGTGGGGGTGGGCAGTGCTAAATTAGGAACGTGGTTGGGAACCTAAAAGAAGGCCACACCGTCAGGGACATTGAAAGGAAAGCCGTGCTCTTCGGGGACTTACCAGAACATTCCAGCCCCACCCCCGACCTGAGCTCCCCCGGAGAACCCTTCCCCACTGGAGGCATGGCCCCTTCGGGGGGCAGTGAGAAGCTTTGCCAGCTGCAAGTCCCCTGGATCAGCTCACACCTCAGAACATCTTGTCCCCAACGAGCTGGCAGGGGCGCCGGCCCAGGGTGGGGGGCGCTGCCGTATCTAACTGGATCGATTGTGCATAACTGTCTGGGCCGGTTCATGGAATGTTCTTGGGGCCCCCTGCCCCTCCCTCAGCCTCCCCCGTGCATCCCCCCAAGAAAGGAAAATTATTTTTCGTATTGTAAACTTTAAACACGAAAAAGCTGTTTTTAATTTAGCAGAAACTGGCTTGAATCTTCACTTTGTGAACGTTTGTGTCCTTCAGAGAAAGAACACGCCTGTGCACACTCGCACACGCTCAGGCACACACCTGCACACGCATGCCGCAGTGCACACATTCACACGGCTGTGCTCCTGCACGCCTGCACACGCGTGCTTGCCCATGCTCACACGTTGCAACGTGTTCACATGCTTGCCCGCACATGGTGAGACGCAAGCTCACACATATGCCCGCACACACACATCTGTGCACGCACCCTTGGAACAGAGTAGCCAGCTCTGCCTAGTGGCCCAGACGGGTCTGGAGCCCGGCAACGCCCGGAGCCTGGGGGAAGCCTGTCTGCTTCCAGACGTCCTGCCTCCTCGCTGAGGCCTGGACGCCGGCCGCAGGAGCCTCCCTCGCACCTGGGCTCGGGCTGTGGGAAAACGCCGTCTCTCGGGACGGTCGGATGCAGGCCCGCAAGAGGGAGGCCAAGTGTGACTTCTGGGGCCTCTCAGCAAGCGAGAGCCAAGGGGGCCTCTGGGGAGCTGTATGAGGTGGGAATCCGCCCCGGACCTGGCCAGCTTGGAAACCCGCCCCTGGCTCCATCTCCGAGGAAGCAGCTCCAGCTCGTCCGTTCTCACGGGCCCTGGAGATTTGCTTTGCACGGTGCAGCCTCGGGGTTCTGCTCTTCCTTGGGGTGCCTGGCCGTGGATCCCAGCGGCCCAGCACCTAACACAGCATGGCACAGACAGGGCACAGCTCGAATGTTTGCTGCACAAAGGAGAGGTTCTAGAGTGGGAAGGTGAGGGCAGCCTTCTTCACCCTAGTGCCTGCGGGCACCTTCTGTGTACAAACCTCGGTAAAGGAGGGCACCAACCCGTGCACCACCCCCAGCAAGGCCCCTGCTTCGTCCTCGTCTTCCTGTCGCTCTCATTCTGGTGGCCAGCCGGGCAGCCATTCCTCCCTCCTCACCAGCAGAACCCTAATTTGGTGCCAGCAGCAACGTGCCCAGCCTCTGGGGTTAAGATTCAGCTGAGCCGTTCTTGGCAATGCCTTTTGCCGGGGTTGTTTGCAATCTGGGCATGTTTCCCAGCTCTGGCCAGCAAGCTTGAAGGGGTCGGGTGTTTCTGGACAAGGGAGAGGCCTTGTTGCCCCCTTCCCTCCCTCACTGCTTATGAGGACACAATGCCAGGGGCTTCTGCAGCCATCTTGTGGCCAGGAGGAGCAAGTTAAAAGAGCATACTCACAGTCTGGGTGCGGTGGCTCACGCATGTAATCCCAGAGCTTTGGGAGGCCGAGGCAGGACGATCACTTGAGTCCAGGAGTTCAAGACCAGCCCTAGTGATACAATGAGACCATCTCTTAAAAAAAAAAAATGCTGGCCCTGGTAGCACACATGCCTGTAGTCCCAGCTACTGGGGGAGGCTGAGGTGGGAGGATCACCTGAGCCCAGGAGTTCCAGGGTGCCAGGAGCTGTGACTGCATCACTACACTCTAGCCTGTTTTTCTGAGCCTGGTTTTCTAGCCTTCTCATCACTTCTGTGAGCTGCCAAACAATTTTTTTTTTTTTTTTTTTTTTTGAGACAGAGTCTCACTCTGTCACCCAGGCTGGAGTCATCCAGGCTGGAGTAATGGCGCCATGTCAGTTCACTACAACCTCTGCCTCCCAGGTTCAAATGATTCTCCTGCCTCAGCCTCCTGAGTAGCTGGGATTACAGGTGCACGCCACCATGCCTGACTAATTTTTGTATTTTTGGTACAGATGAGGTTTTGCCATGTTGGCCAGGCTGGTCTCTAACTCCTGACTTCAAGTCATCTGCCTTCCTTGGCTTCCCAAAGTGCTGGGATTACAGGGGTGAGCCACCATGCCTGGCCTTTTTAATTTTTTAAAATAGAGACAGAGTCTCACTATTTTGTCCAGGCTGGTTTTGAACTCCTGAGTTCAAGCAATACGCCTGCCTTGGCCTCCCAAAGTGCTAGGATTATAGGTGTGAGCCACCGTGCCTGGTGAACCAACTAGTTTTGCAGTATACACATCAGCTGTTTAAATTGTCCAGGCTGCACACAGCAGCTCATGCCTGTAATCCCAGCACTTTGGGAGGCTGTGGCTGACAGATCCCTTGAGGTCAGGAGTTTGAGACCAGCCTGGCCAACAGGGTGAAACCCCGTCTCTACTAAAAATACAAAAATTAGCCGGGTGTGGTGGTGGGTGACTTTAATCCCAGCTACTCAGGAGGCTGAGGCAGGAGAATCGTTTGAACCTGGGAGGTGGAGGTTGCAGTGAGCTGAGATTGTACCACTGCACTCCAGCCTGGGCAACAGAGCAAGACTCCATCTCAAAAATAAATAGATAGATAGGTAGATAAATAGATATATAGTTTAGAGTTACTTTCTGTTGCTTGCAAGTAAAAAGCCTGACTTACATAAGATGGGAAAACCCTAGCATCTGTCACATTTACATTATAACTTTGGAACTGCTTGGTGACAAGCATAGCTGGCCATTAGTGTCTTTGGCAGTGCAGACATTATTTCTCATAATAAGAAGGCTGGAGGTCAGAGGTGCTGGGATGTCATGATGTCATGACTGACGGCCCGTGATTTCTGGGAGGAGGCACAACTATGCCCCCCCTCTCTGTTTAGAGACTGTATTCCCAGCACTCTGGGAGGCAGAGGCCAGTGGATCTCTTGAACCCATGAGTTGGAGACCAGCAACACACCAAAACCCCGTCTCTACAAAAAAAATAGAAAAATTAGCCTGGCATGGTGGTGTGCACCTGTAGTCCCAGCTGCACGGGAGGGTGAGGTGAGGATGGCTTGAGCCCCGGAGGTCAAGGCTGCAGTGAGCTGTGATTGCTCCACTGCACTCCAGGCTGGGTAACACAATGAGACCGTGTCTCAATAAAAAAAAGAAAACAGTGGAAATCAAAGGGGTGAGGCAGCCAGGCCTTCAGCTGAAATTATGCCAGGGGACAAAGCTGCCACCACTGCAGAATCCAGACGCCTTTGTTGGCACTGCCATCTGCCCTGGGCACCCAGCCACAGCTGCCCCTGGAAAACAGATGGCCCTGCCCCAGTGCTGTTTCTCTGTAGCAGGCTTGTGCCTGCATGGAAACATCCCAGTGGTCCAGCCATACCCCAGCTGTCTGGGGTATCCCACGCCGTACCCCAGCTGTCTGGGGAGTGGGGAAAGTGAGTACATTAGTGTGTATTAGTCAGCCATGGCTGTGCAACAAACACCCCCAAGTCTCAATGGCATACAACAGTGAGCATTTGTTTTTCACATGTCTGTGAGTCAGCAGAGGGGGCGCCTGCTCTAGGCTGGCCTCGGCTAGGCTACTGTACTTCCAGGGACAAGGATGCAGAGTGGCCCAGAGGCCCTGCTCCACAGGTTCTTGCATCCTGCTGGGACAGCAGCTAGCCAGGGCATGCTTTCCTCCTGCAGGTGTCTGAGGACAAGCGGAATCACGTGAGGCCTCGTAGGGTCTCAATTCGGGACTCACACACTGTCACATCTGCCCATAAGTCTTTTTTCTTTTGAGATAGAGTCTCGCTCTGTCGCCCAGGATGGAGTGCAGTGGCACAATCGTGGCTTACTGCAGGCTCGACACCCTGGGCTCAAGTGATCCTCCCACCTCAGCCTCCCAAGTAGCTAGGACTATAGGCGCATGCCACCAAGGGCAGCTTGCTCGCTTATTCATTTATTTATTTATTTTGAGACCAAGTCTCGCTCTGTCACCCAGGCTGGAGTGCAGTGGTGCAATCTCAGCTCTCTGCCACTTCCACCCCCCAGGTTCAAGCAGTTCTCCTGCCCCTGCCTCCTAACTGGGATTACAGGTGTGTGCCAACAGGCCAGGTTAATTTTTGTATTTTAAATAGAGACGGGGTTTCATGTTGGCCAGGCTGGTCTCAAACTTCTGGCCTCCCTCAAGTGATCCACCCACCTCGGCCTCCCAAAGGGCTGGGATTACAGGCATGAGATGAGCCACTGTGCCTGACCTGTCCATAAGTCTTTGGCCAAGCAAATGACATGGCTGAGCCCCACATCAGGAGTGGGGAAGTGTCTCCCACTTGGAAGGAAGAACTGCAGAGGGCAGGGATACAGGAACAGGTGGGAACCGGGGCCAGTCATTCGATGGGTTGCCCTTGGTTTGGAGGCTTCTCTTACTAGGAGAGTGGCCAATTTCCCCCTGTGGGGGGACTCCCCAAACTTAGATGGGGACCCAGATTCTGGCAACCAAAAAGCAAAGCCCGCTCTGCATCTCCTTAGCAGCCACTGCCCCCTGGAGGTCGAGGGATCCCACTCTTTTGTTTCAGGTAAGTGAGGGCTGTGAGTGTCCCAGGCTCTTGGACAGCAGGACGAGGGTCTGGATATGGGGATGTCAGTGGGGCCTTGGCCAAGTTTCAGGGCATGGGGACTGCAGGTGTCACTGGGAGCCTGCCCCAGTCTCACTATGTTGCCCAGGCTGGTCTTGAACTCCTGAGCTCAAGCAGTCCTCCGGCGTCTGCCTCCCAAAGTGCTGGGAATACAGGCATGAGCCACTGCACCAGCCAGCCAAGCAGTTTTGCAAAACACACTTCAGCTATCTGCACCTCAGCGCAGGTGGCTGGGCCCCTAGACTGCAGCCCTGGGTCCACTGTCTGGCCAGTTCCAGCCTCTCCCTACCCTCCCTGGCAGCCCACCTCGCTCCACCCTCCATCCACCACTCAAGCCTGGGTGGGAGGACGAGGGGCCTGGGTCCTCCTGTAACCTTATTGTAAGGAGGAGCATTGCTGGTTTCTCTTGGGTCCTTTCCCTCTCTCTTCATGATCAGACCTGGCTTTTGCTTTGCCCTTTAAAAACTCTGTACGATGAGAACCTCTTTTGGAAGTCAAAGACAGACCAGGGATTGTTTTCCTCTTTGCCTCCCAGCTCCAGTGGCCCTAATTCACCTCCATACAACGTGGGTACCCCAAATCGACTTAAGATCCCATATAAGGAAGAGCTGAGAAGCAAAGCATGAAAACTAACATTGCAAAGTAGCGTTTTGCTTTCTTAACAGTTGCTGAGTGCTTGGATGAAGCAGGCAGTGAGCTAAGTGCTTTCCATGTGTTATCTGTTTAATCTTTCCAAGAGCCTGCTACGAGGAGCACCACTGTCCACATTTAGCTGAGAAGGGCAGTGAGGCTCAGAGAGGGGAAGATACTTTTCCATTGTCACACAGCTTGAGCACTGATAAGTGGTGGACCATGCAGAAACGCTAAGATTTTTTTTTTCTTTTTTTTTTGAGATGGAGTTTTTCTCTTGTCGCCCAGGCTGGAGTGCAATGGCACGATCTCCGCTCACTGCAACCTCTGCCTCCCAGGTTCATGCAATTCTCCTGCCTCGGCTTCCCGAGTAGCTGGGATCACAGGTGCCAGCCACTGTGCCCAGCTAATGTTGTATTTTTAGTAGAGATGGGGTTTTACTATGTTGGCCAGGCTGGTCTTGAACTTCTGACCTCAGATGATCCACACACCTGGCTTCCCAAAGTGCTGGGATTACAGGCATGAGCCACCATGTCCGGCCAAGAGTTTCTTGACCTCCCAGGTCAAGCGATTCTTCTGTCTTAGCCTCCCAGGTAGCTGGGATTACAGGTGTGTGCCACCATGCCCAGGTAATATTTTTTTTTTTTTTTTGTATTTTTAGTAGAGATGGGGTTTCACCATGTTGGCCAGCCTGGTCTCAAACTCCTGACCTGAGGTGATCCGCCTGCCTCAGTCCCCCAAAGTGCTGGGATTACAGATCTGGAGGTGGAGGTTGCAGTGAGCCGAGTTCACACCACTGCACTCCAGCCTGGGTGATAGAGCAAGGCTCTGCCTAAAAACAAACACACAAACAAAAACTCATAGGAAATCACGTGTGTCTGTGCCCTTTCCACATTACACAGGCACACAGGGAGATCTGGCCTGGCCCTGGCTTCTTTGGGAAAGGTGAATATAATCTCAGCTCGGTCCACAAGGAATCAGATGAGACCCTAGAAACAGCTGCCTTCGGAGGGGGGATGTTTCAGGTCATGGGAAGAGACGCTGGAGGGCTATTTCAGCTACACCCTTCAGGAGGGTCTCTCAGAGCAGAGGCCTGCAAGTTGAGAAGCAGCCAGCCAGGAAAGCATCTTGGAGGAGAGTGATCCAGGCAGAGAGAACAGCAAAGATGTCGCTGTGGCTGGAGTGATTGCCGAGCTGGGCTTGGGCATGGGGAGCTGCTGGGAGGAGGGTAGATTTTGTTTTTATTTTTGTTTTTGAGATGGAGCCTCACTCTGTTGCCCAGGCTGGAGTGCAATGGTGCATTCTTGGCTCACTGCAATCTCCGCATCCCGGGTTCAAGCGATTCTCCTGTCTCAGCCTCCCGAGTAGCTGGGATTACAGGCACCTGCCATCATGCACTGCTAATTTTTATATTTTTTGGTAGAGACGGGGTTTCATTATGTTGGCCAGGCTGGTCCCAAACTCCTGACCTCAGGTGATCCGTCCACCTTGGCCTCCCAAAGTGCTGGGATTACAGGCGTGAGCCACTGCGCCCGGCCTTTAGATTTTTTTTTTTAAGTGCCATGGGAGGGTGGGATCTGCCCGGCTTCGCAAAGCCTGCGGGGCCGCTGTGAGGAGCAGCATTGGACCACACTGGGTGGCAGAAACTTCTTTTGATGAAGGAAGAAAGTGAAAACCTCAGGGCTGGATTCTGCCCCAATCACTGGACACTGAAGCCTCGCCCTTCTCAGGGCTGGGGGTCAGTGGAGCAAGGAGGGGGCCTTGGGCTGCTGTCTGGCCATTGCACAATGAGCGGGCTGGCTGCTTCCTCTGACTCATCACCAAGGTTTAGGATGGATCAGGTTTCACGGAGGGAGGCTGCGGGGTGAATGGGGGTGAATAGGAAAAGCACCAGACTCTCTTCCGCACATGGCCAGATGGCTCCTTGCTGTGACCTCAGAACCCCTGCTAGCCCCCAAAATCTTTTCTCTTCCATCTTCCTGTGCCTGGAAACTGGCTTAGTGCAGAAATATGTAAGTGATCAGGGTAAATGGCATTTATGGGGCACCTCTTAGGAGTGAGGCAGTTGACACATAGTAACGTAATTTAAAGCCTGCAGGGCCGGACATGGTGGCTCATGCCTGTAATCCCAGCACTTTGGGAAGCCGAGGCAGGAGGATCGCTTGAGTTCAGGAGATTGAGAGCAACCTGGCCAATACGGTGAAACTTTGTCTTTAATAAAAATACAAAAATTAGCCAGGCATGGTGGCCTACTCCTGTAGTCACAGCCACTTGGGAGGCTGAGGCAGGAGAATCGCTTGAACCTGGAAGGTAGAGGCTGAGATCTTGCCACCGCACTCCAGCCTGGGCGGCAGAGCGAGACTCCATCTCAAAAAAAAAAAAATTATCTGGGCATCCTGGTGCTCACTTATAATCTCAGCTACTTGGGAGGCTAAGGTAGAAGGAGAATTGCTTGAACCTGGGAGGCAGAGGCTGCAGTGAGCCAAGATCGCACCATTGCACTCCAGCTTGGGTGACAGAGCGAAACTGTGTCTCAAAGAAGAAGAAAAAAAGATATGTGTAAGCGATCAGGGTAAATGGCATCATTTATGGAGCACTTCTTAGGAGCAAGGCAGTCGACACTTATTAACTTCACTGAAAGTCTGCAAAACTCAGTGTTGTAGAAGTGGCTCAGGTTGGCTGTGAAGCCTGAGTTCTGGTGCATAAATTGCTAGGGGCAGCGGCTATCCCTGCTCTGTCTTTATTTCTTCTCTGACCTCACAGGATGCTGTCAAGAACTAGAAGCCAGCAGGGCACTTTGGCAGGCCAAGGTGGGAGGATCATCTGAGATCAGGAGTTTGAGACCAGCTTGGCCAACATGGTGAAACCCCGTCTCTACTAAAAATAAAAAAAATTAGGCAGGGAGGGCGCTGAAGATCGGGGCCGCTCGGCCACAGGAAAAAAAAACAAAAAAACAAAAAACAAAAATTAGCTGGGCGTCATGGCACGTGCCTGTAGTCCCAGCTACTCTGGGGGCTGAGGCAGGAGAATCTCTTGAATCTGGGAGGCGGAGGTTGCAGTGAGCCAAGATCGCGCCACTGCACTCACACCTGTAATCCCAGCACTTTGAGAGGCTGAGGTGGGCAGATCATGAGGTCAAGAGATAGAGACCATCCTGGCCAACGTGGTGAAACCCCGTCTCTACTAAAAATACAAAAATTAGCTGGGTGTGGTGGCACATGCCTGTAGCCCCAGCTACTCGGGAGGCTGAGGCAGGAGAATTGCTTGAACCTGGGAGGTGGAGGTTGCAGTGAGCCGAGATCGAACCACTGTACTTCAGCCTGGCGCCTGGTGACAGAGTGAGACTCTGTCTCAAAAAAAAAAAAAGAACTAGAAGCCACATAAGTAGCAATACCAGTCGCAATCTGACTCACAGAAGCTGCAGTCTCAGTCAGTACCAGGAACAGAAATAGGACTTGAAATAGACTTAAGCAGGCCAGGCACGGTGGTACACACCTGCAATCTCAGCCCTTTGGAAGGCTCATGGGGGGTGGATCACTTGAGCCCAGGAGTTTGAGACCAGGCTGGGCAAGATGGTGAAACCCTGTCTCTACAAAAAACACAAAACATTAGCCAGGCGTGGTGGTGCACATCTGTAGTCCCAGCTATCTGGAAGGTTGAGGTGGGAGGATCCCCTGAGCCTAAGGGTTGGGGCTGCAGTGAGCATGACCACGTCACCGCATTCCAGCCTGTGGGACAAAGTGAGACCCTGCCTGAAAAAGCAAACAACCAAACAAGAAAATAAATAGCCAAGCAAAAAAGGGAACAAATGTTTGGCTCACATAACTGAAAAGGCAGGTGAGTCTAACTTCAGGAATGGCTGGATCTAGAAGCTTAGGCTGGAGTGCTGTGGTGTGATCTCGGCTCACTGCAGCCTCTGCTTCTCGGGTTCAAGCCATTCTCCTGCCTCAGCCTCCCAAGTAGCTGAGATTGCAGGCATGTGCCACCATGCCTGACTAATTTGGTATTTTTGGTAGAGATGGGGTTTCACCATGTCGGTCAGGCTGGTCTCAAGCTCCTGACCGCAAGTGATCCACTCACCTTGGTCTCCCTAAGTGCTGGGATAACAGCTGTGAGCCACTGCGCCCGGCCTGGCTCTGTTTTCCTCTGTGTGGGTCAAGTGTTTTGGCCTAGCTGAACTGATTTTTTTTTTTTTTGAAATGAAGTCTCACTCTGTCACCCAAGCTGGAGTGCAATGGTGTGATCTTGGCTCACTGCAACCTCCACCTCCCGGGTCCAAGTGATTCTCCTGCCTTAGCCTCCGAGTGGCTGGGATTACAGGTGTGTGCCACCATGCCTGGCAACTTTTTTTTATATTTTTAGTAGAGACGGGGTTTCACCATGTTGGCCAGGATGGTCTCAAACTCCTGACCTCAGGTGATCTCCCTGCCTCTGCCTCCTGAAGTGCCGCTACTTGGGAGGCTGAGGCAGGAGAATCACTTGAACCTGGGAGGCAGGGGTTGCAGTGAGCTGAGTTCCAGCCTGGGCAACAGAGACTCCATCTCAAAAAAAAAAAAAAAAAGAAAGAAAGAAAGAAAGAAAAACACCCACAGAAATTATCTGGACATCGTGGTGCATGCCTGTAATCCCAATTACTTGGGAAGCCGAAGTAGGAGAATCGCTTGAAATCAAGAGGCGGAGGTAGCAGTGAGCCGAGATTGTGCCACTGCACTCCAGCCTGGGTGACAGAGTGAGACTCCGTCTCAAAAGAAAAATGAGGGCAGTGGCAATGTCCAAGGCACTCCAAATGAAAATCGATGTGTGTGTGTGTGTATACATTTAACATGGATGTTTTATTACTTGTTGTAAAGCGTGAATCAAAGCATGTTTGGAAAATGTCAGCATCCCCTCCAGCCATCCCTTAGTTCAATAAAAAGTGTGCCCATTGTGCAATGACAGCCACCGTGAATTTCCCCAGCTGACCTTCCTAGCTTCCACCCAGCTGGTACTCTGAAATCCCTGCAGGCCCCTGAATATAAACTTTCAATATTGGTGGTTGGGGGTCCCTCTCTTGAGGAAGGGAGGGTCAGAGTCCCTCCTGCTTCCCTGGCTCACCATCTCGCCATCGGAAAGTCTCTGCTCCTTCCTTCCCTGCTGAGTCTAGATGGAATTTCTGGACCCTTCTGTTAGCACCTTGTTGCAAAATAGAGATCCTTAAACAAGACTGGACTGGAGAAGTATGCAGAGGGAAGGCTGAAGCTCTGTAACTCCACTTCTTTGGGCTCAGGTATCCAGAGAACAGCAACATACCCATTGCAAGGGAATGGGAAAAGAAAGTCGTTGGCCGGGCACGGTGGCTCACGCCTGTAATCCCAGCACTTAGGGAGACCAAGGAGGGTGGATCACCTGAGGTTAGGAGTTTGAGACCAGCCTGGCCAACATGATGAAACCCCATCTATACTAAAAATACAAAGATTAGCCGGGCGTAGTATTGCGTGCCTGTAATCCCAGCTACTCGGGAGGCTGGGGCAGGAGAATTGCTTGAACCCGGGAGGAGGAGGTTGCAGTGAGTGGAGATTGTGCCACTGTATTGCAGTCTGGGCAACAAGGGTAAAACTGTGTCTCAAGGAAAAAAAAGTCACTAAGGGCAACCGGGCAACCGCCAGTTTTTTTTTTTAATAGATAAAAAAAAAAAAAGGGGGTTTCACCATGATGGCCAGGCTGGTCTTAAACTCCTGACCTCAGCTGATCCACCCACCTCGGCCTCCCAAAGTGCTAGGATTACAGGCATGAGCCACCGCGCCCGGCCACAACCGCCAGGTTTATGGACTGAGGGGCTGATTGTAGGGTTCAGGTCTTAGCTAAGATAACTTCCCGGTTCCCTGTCTGTGGTGGCTGCAGGAGCCTCCCTCCTTAACATCTTTCTTAGGCTGGCCACTGGTCTTATTTACCGCATCACATTTATCTCCATCTGAAAAGTTCTTGGTTATTTGTGTGTTATCTCTGCCCCTCTCTGACTGTACACTCCATAAGGGCAGGGATCACGTCTGCTTGGTCACGCCTGTACCCCAGTTTGTCTGGCACATACTAGGTGCTCAGTAAATTTTCCTTGCGTGAATGAATGCATGAATGACCAACGCCCTAGTCTGTTTTCAGAGCTCTTAGTTCAAACCCAAGTTCAACCTCGGGGTGCTACTAATCTTCAGGGGAGTGCCTGGCCCCACCCTTATGAATTGGGAGGGTCTGGGTCAGGCCGTCTCCCTCTTGGGGGCTCCAGTGCCCCAGCCGGTTCGCGGTCCTTGTCCAACAGCCAGGCGGCCGCTGTCCAGCGGGCCAGGAGGCGGATCACTGCGCCGGCGCTGAAATTTCCACTCGCGCCCCGCTGCCCTCCCCGCTGTCCCGGAGCGCGCCGCACGGGCGCGCGCATGCGCCTTCGCCCCCGCGCCGCGCGCCGCTCCCGTGCGCCTGCGTCGCGCTCACAACCACCAGCGCGCCTGCGCACTGTTCGCCGCCCGTGGGCCCAGCCGGCGCTTGCGCAGTGGCGCGGGCGAGTGGGGGGGCGAGGAGGTGGAGGAGGAGGAGGAGGAGGAGGAGGCGGCGGCGAGAAGATGGCGACTTCGAACAATCCGCGGAAATTCAGCGAGAAGATCGCGCTGCACAATCAGAAGCAGGCGGAGGAGACGGCGGCCTTCGAGGAGGTCATGAAGGACCTGAGCCTGACGCGGGCCGCGCGGGTAAGGGGACTGCCCGCGCCGACCCTTCAGGGCCGGCGGAGGGAGGGAGGGGGCGCGTGTCCGGCGTGTGCACGGGGCCGGAGGGGGGCGCGCGGCGGGGGCGGGGCGCGCGCGGCGGGGGCGGGGCTTGGCACGGCCCGAGGGGGACAGGTGTCCCCACGGCCCGGGCGTCGTGGGCGGGACAGGTGACCCCACATCATCCATACCTGATGAGGTACAGGTGCCCCCACATCACTGCTCCCCGGAGGAGATAGGGGCCTGTACATCATTACTACTAGGAGGGAACAGGTGCCAGGACCTCGTTGTTACCTGCAGGGGACAGGTGTCCCTACATCACTGTTACTCAAGGAGGACAGGTGCCCCACATCATTACTACCTGGAAGGGGCAGGTGCCCCTGCATCATTTCTACACGGGGGCCAGGATGACACAGGTGTATGAGCTGGATGCTTTTTGCAAGCACCATTGGTACCTGGGGGTGAGGGCGCAAGTGCCCCCGCATCCTTGCTACATGGGAGGGACAGATGCCCTCCCAGCCTTGCTACCCGAGGGACACCGGTGTCTCTACATCATTGTTACCTGTGCCTTTACTCCCTGGCTGTTGAGGGAGGAACACATGTTCCCACTTACAGACCTGAGGTGGGACAGGCATCTCTCCCTCTTGGACAGCTGAGGTAATGGTCAGATCCTGTCCCCTGGGGGGTCTAGAGGGGGGCCAAGAAGGCAGATTGTGCTCAGTTCTGGAACTTAGAGTGGAGACAGCTGCTCCTTCTCCATGTAGCCCATATGGTGGGGACCAGGTGATGTTCCTCCCAGTGGAACAGGGGATGCTGACCACAGATGGCCCCTGCCCTCTCAGGACCAGGGAGGAGGGCCAGGTCTGCCTTAGGTGGCTGGGTGCATTTGTTGTGTGTAGGGGCAGGCCAGCTTCTGCCAGGCTCCTGCTGGCAGAGCAGATACCCTGCAAATCTCACCTGGGAAGTTGCTGTGAGCCAGGAGCAGTAGCTTGATTGGGGCTGGTGTCTGAGCACGGCAAGGCACCCAAGCTCCTCGGGCCTCAGTTTCTTCCCTTGTCAAGCATTCTAGCAAGACCTTCCTCCTGGGTCAAGGCGGTGAGCACACTTTGCAAAGGTGATGCTGAATCTCCACGTTGTTGTTGCAGTGTGGTGAGACCTCTCTCCTGCACCCTGGGCCCTTGGGAAGGATTTGGGTGAGCTTTGCAGGCGCCCATATTCCTGGTTTCTGGATTTGGCCCCTGATGTGACTGGCTCAGGTAGACTTAACCTCAGTCTCTGATTCCTCGGGTAGCACTTTCAGGTTGCCTTATTTCCTAACTAGTTGTTTGTTTCTCTGAGACATTGTAACCTTATAGACTAGGATTTGTGTCTTCATTTCTCTGTTAGGTGCTTGCTGTCAGCCAGATACTGCTTTAGGCATGCTTGGTGAGCGTGCCACATCTGTCCCCCCAGCTCCAAGCAGCTACATTCTTGCTCAGGATGTAGAGAAAGAGATGGCTGGTGAATGAATGAATGAATGAGTGAAAAAAAAAATAAGATGGCAGGATGCTGTGACTCACGCCTATAATCCCAGCACTTTGGAAGGCTGAGGCAGGCAGGCAGATCACCTGAGGTCAGGAGTTTGAGATCAGCCTGGCCAATGTGGTAAAACCTCATCTCTACTAAAAATATGAAAATTAGCTGGGCATGGTGGTGGACGCCTGTAATCCCAGCTACTCGGGAGGCTGAGGCAGGAGAATCACTTGAACCTGGGAGGTGGAGGTTGCAGTGAGCCAAGATCACACCACTACACTCTAGCCTGGTTGACAAGAGTGAAACTCCGTCTCAAAAAAAAAAAAAAGAAAATAAGAAGAAAACATGCAGCTTGAGCATCCTTCCACGTAAATGTCCCCCACATATCAGGGCTCCTGAGGCAGAAGTGGCCACTTCTGGTCTCCAGTACATGGTGTGTGCTAGCATGCAGTTGGTGTCAAATGTTTGCAGCGTGACTGGAAGAAATGGGTCACAGTAGTTTCACGAGTGTCATCATGATTGAAAGTTCAGTTTCTGCCTGGGATTGGACATAGATTATTGTTTGTTGAAAAGATCTCTTTAAAATAGCAGCTTTATTGAGATATGATTCACACATCATACAATTTACTTGTTTAAAGTGTATAGTTTGGTGGTTTTTAGTAAATTCATAGAGTTGTGCAACTGTCGCTGTTTTGTAATTCCAGAACATTTTTTATCCACCCAAAAAGAAACCCCATCCCCATTAACAGTCACTCCCCATTCCCCCTCCCCCAGCCCCTGGCAACCACTGAGCCATCTTCTGTTGCTGTGGGTTTGCCTATTCTGGTCATTTTGTATAAATGGAATCATCAACACGTGGCGTTTGTGATCGGCATCTTTCACTCAGCATCATGTTTCGAGGCTCATCTCTGTAATATCATGGATCAGTGCTTTGTTCCTTTTTATGGTCAAGTAATATTCCATTGTATGGGTATGTTGTATTTGTTTATCCACTCAGCGATCAATGAATTTAGAAAAAATCCACTCAACGATCAATGAATTTAGAAAAAATTCTAAGGCTGCGCATGGTGGCTCACGCCTGTAATCCCAGCGCTTTGGAAGGTCCAGGTGGGTGGATCACCTGAGGTCAGGAGTTTGAGACCAGCCTGGCCAACATGGTGAAACCCTGTCTCTACTAAAGATACGAAAATTAGTTGGGGGTGGTGGCACAGGCCTGTAATCCCAGCTACTTGTGGGGCTGAGGCAGGAGAATCACTTGAACCCAGGAGGCGGGATTTGGGGTGAGCTGAGATCGTGCCATTGCACTCCAGCCTAGGGGACAAGAGTGAGCCTCCATCTCAAGAAAAAAAAAAAAAGATTCTGAAGATACGCAGGTGGCAGTTCTTTCAGCCCTGAAAGAAGATGGTTTCCATTTCCTATCTTCCTCATCACCTGGGGTCAGAGGAGCAGGGGCTCTGGGCAGAGGTGAGCCTGCAGTCGATTTTTAGACAAAAAGCAGTGCTCTCTATCTGGGGCAGGGGGCAGTTCTGTCCCCACGGGACACTTGGTGATGTCTGGAGACATTATGGCTCACCGTGATTAGGGGGTGCTCCTAATCTTGTGGGTGGAGGATGGGGATGCCGGCCAACAGCCTGCAGTGCACAGCATGGCCGCACCATGTGGAACCGTCTGGCCCCAGATGTCGGCAGTGCCAAGGCTGAGAAACTCTTTTTTTTTTTCTTTTGAGAACGACTCTCGGTCTGTCACCCAGGCTGGAGTGCAGTGGCACCATCTTGGTTCACTGCAACCTCTGCCTCCTGGGTTCAAGCCATTCTCCTGCCTCAGCCTCCCGAGTAGCTGGGATTACAGGTACTTGCCACCACGGCCTGCTAATTTTTGTATTTTTAGTAGAGACGGGGTTTCCCCATGTTGGCCAGGTTGGTCTCAAACTCCTGACCTCAGGTGATCCAGCTGCCTCGGCCTCCCAAATTGCTGGGATTACAGGCATGAGCCGCTACTCCCAGCCAAGGTTGAGAAACTTTTGATTAGAGGTGTCACAGTGAGGTGCGCCAGGGTGTGAGCTTTGCACCTGGGCAGGTAGAGTTCCATCCTTTGCACCCACCTGTATGGCTGTGCCATCTCTGGGTAGGCTGCGACCAGGGTGGGCAAGCTTATTCCCAGCTTGACTGGCCACTCACAGGCCAAATGGCACGTCCACAGTGCCCGGAGCAGAATGAACCTACGTGATGCAGGCTTCCCTCCTGCCCTCGCTCTCTGGTTGCAGCCGCGGCACGCGGCCTCCTCAGACTGTAGACACCAGGGGTTGGCCCGCACCTGCAGCCAGGTGAGGCACGGCCCAGTCGGCACCTGCTTCTCTCCTGTTAATTCCAAAGGACAGTATGTCACTTAGGTGTCTGTTCACAATCATCCATGGTGATGGTACCTGATGTGTCTTGTGGCCATGGAAGGCCAGTCAGCAGATGTTTGGCTAGAAGAGGACAAGGACCTCACCAGGACACAAGCACCCAAGGGGCGTGTTGGGTGGGAGGACAGAGCGTAAAGTCGGGAGAGTGTTTGCAGGTCTTGGGGCCTAGGGGTGGGTGTGTGGGTGTTCCCTACCATTCTTAGGCTTGGGTCAGCGTGACAGGCAGGGAAAGCTGTGGCACTCTGCTGTGTGACTTTGGGTGGGTTTCTTAATCCCCCTGGGCCATAGAATCCCGACTTGTAAAGTTGGGGCAGCATGTTCATGGCATCAAACGGCAATTTTCATTGCCTGGCATGTCTCAGAGACTGTGGGTGCTGGGGCTCCTTCATGGTACGGGGCATGCTGGGGCTGTGTTGTTGGGGAATCAGCATGGTTTTAGGGGGGACAGGAGAGCATCACTGCACCCGAATGAAGCAGACATCCTCAGAAGGTGGCACACGCTGGGAAGTAAGTGGCACAGCTATGTTCTAGGAGCGGTTGGGACAGGGGCGATGTGGCATCCCCGGAGAGCAGGGAAGAGCACTCCAGGTTGGGGACAGGCCCGGTCACAGCCCTGCGGCGGGAAGGACTTAGTGAGGTTGAGAATGGGCGGAAAGCAGGGAGGAGGGCCGGTGAGCTGCAGGGGCTTGGATCTCCCCAAGGGAGGGGCCCAGGGAACCTGGCTGCTTGTGTTTTTTTTTCTTTTTTTTTGTGGCGGGGGCAGAGTTTTGCTCCTGTTGCCCAGGCTGGAGTGCAATAGCGTGATCTCAGCTCACTGCAACCTCCGCCTCCCAGGTTCAAGTGATTCTCCTGCCTCAGCCTCCCGAGTAGCTGGGATTACAGGCTCCTGCTGCCACACCTGGCTAATTTTTATATTTTTAGTAGAGACAGGATTTCTCTATGTTGGTCAGGCTGGTCTTGGACTCCCGACCTCAGGTGATCTCCTCACCTCGGCCTCCCAAAGTGCTGGGATTACAGGTGTGAGCCACCCTGCCTGGCCCCGCTTGTTTTTGTAACAACTTTATTGAGATGGAATTCCCATGGCATTCCACCACTCAGTGGCTTTTAGTATATTCCCGTTTGCCCAGCCAACACCAGTCAACTTGAGAACATTTTGTCCCTGCAAAAGGAGACCCCATCCCCATCAGCAGTTACTCCCTACTCCCCCTTGCCCAGCCCTGGCACTCACTAATCTGCTTTGCTTTTTTTTTTTTTTTTTTGGAGACAGAGTCTCAACTCTGTCACCCAGACTGGCATGCAGTAGCACGATCTCAGCTCACTGCAACCTCTGCCTCCTGGGTTTCAGTGATTCTCCTGCCTCAGCCTCCTGAGTAGGTGACATTACAGGCGGTTGCCACCGTGTCAGCTAATTTTTGTATTTTTTAGTAGAGACTCCTTGGGAGGCCAGGGAGGTGGGTGGATCACCTGAGGTCTAGAGTTCTGGACCAGCCTGACCAACATGGTGAAACCCCGTCTCTACTAAAAATACAAAAATTAGCTGGGTGTGGTGATGGGCACCGGTAATCCTAACTACTTGAGAGGCTGAGGCAGGAGAATTGCCTGATCCCGGGAGGTGGAGACTGCTGTGAGCCGAGATCGTACCACTGCACTCCAGCCTGGGCGACAGAGTGACACTCTGTCTTAAAAAAAAAAGAACATTGATGGCCATATATATACATAACATTTACCATTTCAACCTTTTTTAAGTATAAAATTCAGTGGCATTAGCCCCATTCCCAGTGTGGTGCACCATCACCGGCATGGCCCAGTAAGATTCCGTGTAATATTCCATGGTGTGGGTCTACCCCATTTTGTCCATTCATCTGTCCGTGAACACGGGTTGTTTCCACCTTTGGCTGTTGTGAGTCACGCTGCCGTGGGCATCTGTGTCCACGTTTTTGGGTGGATGTGTGTCTTCATTTCTCGGAGCATGTGCTGGGGATTGGAGCTGCTGGGTCCTTTGGTAACTCTCCATTATCCATTTGAGGACGCCGCGTGTCTTAGGAGGATGGCTGTGGCTGCGGGTGGGATGGGTGTGGTATGAGCGGCCGTTGCAGGCATCCCGGTCAGGGGCAGTGATGGTTGCAGCGAGGGACTGACCAGGAATGGGGGGATTTGGTGGCGTTTCTATAGCAAAGCCGCCCAGACATGCTGGAGGATCGGATATTTTGGGTGAGGGGAAGGGAGGGGGCGTGTCATCTGCCTGCTTGGGGCTCAGGACACTGGGGACCCCTCCTATGACTGACATTGAGGTCTTCAGGCAGCAGCATTCACATTTGCACAGCCAACACCAGTCCACTTGAGAACATTTTGTCCCCGCAAAAGGAGACCCCGTCCCCATTAGCAGTTACTCCCTACTCCCCTT
>CAUYLG010044344.1:0-26317 GCA_963573385.1 Cacajao melanocephalus | reverse complement strand
CCTTCCTTCCTTCCTTCCTTTTGCTGCAAATGCCATTACTTGGTTCCTTTTTATGGCTTTTTCCTTCCTTCCTTCCTTCCTTCCTTCCTTCCTTCCTTCCTTCCCTCCTTCCTTCCTTCCTTCCCTCCTTCCTTCCTTCCCTCCCTCCTTCCTTCCTTCTCTTTCTTTCCTCCTTTCCCTTTCTTTCTTTCTCTTTCTTTTTCTTTCTTTCTTTCTCTTTCTTTCTTTCTTTCCTCCTTAATTGATGGACATTTGGGCTAGTTCCATATTTTTGCAATTCTGATTTGTGCTACTATAAACATGTGTCTGCAAGTATCTTTTTTGTATAATAACTTATTTTCCTCTGGGTAGATATCCAGTAGAGGGATTGCTGGATCAAATGGTAGATCTACTTTTAGTTCTCTAAGGAATCTCCACACTGTTTTCCATAGTGGTTGTACTAGTTTACATTCCTACCAGCACTACATAAGTGTTCCCTTTTTGTTGGATCCCTGCCAATATCTATTATTTTTTAATTTTTAAATTATGGCGATTCTTGCAAAAGCAAGGTGGTATCACATTGTGGTTTTTATTTGCATTTCCCTGATCATTAGTGATGTTGAGCATTTTTCCATGTGCTTGTTGGCCATTTGTATATCTTCTTTTGAGAATTGTCTATTCATGTCCTTAGCCCACTTTTTGATTAGGATTGTTTGCTTTTTTCTTGATGATTTGTTTGAGTTCTTTGTAGATTCTGGTTATTAGTCCTTTGTCAGACGTATAGATTATAAAGATTTTATCCAGTTCTGTGGGTTATCTGTTTACTCTGCTGATTGTTTCTTTTGCTCTACAGAAGCTTTTCAGTTTAATTAACTCCCATCTATTTATCTTTGTTTTTGTTGCATTTGCTTTTGAGTTCTTAGTAATGAAGTCTTTGCCTAAGCCAATGTCTAGAAAGATTTCTCTGATGTTATCTTCTAGAATCTTTATGGTTTCAGGTCTTAGATTTAAGTCTTTGATCCATCTTGAGTGAATTTTTGTATAAGGCAAGAGATGAAGATCCAGTTTCATTCTTCTATATATGGTCTGCCAGTCATCACAGGATCGTTTGTTAAATAGGGTGAACTTTCCCCACTTTATGGTTTTTTTGTTTTTGTTTTGGCTTTGTCAAAGATCAGTTGGCTGTAAGTATTTGGCTTTATTTCTGGGTTCTCTATTCTGTTCCATTGGTCTGTATGCCTATTTTGATGCCAGTGCCATGCTGTTTTGCTGACTAGGGCCTTAGAGTATAGTTTGAAGTTGGGTAATGTGATGCCTTCAGATTTGTTCTTTTACTTAGTCTTATTCTTTTACTTACTTACTTTGGCTATGTGGGCTCTTTTTTGGTTCCACATGAATTTTAGGATTGTTCTTTCTAGTTCTGTGAAGAATGATGGTGATATTTTGATGTAAATTGCAAGGTTGCTTTTGGAAGTATGATCATTTTCACAATATTGATTCTACCCATGCATGGGCATGAGATGTGTTTCCATTTGTTTGTGTTGTCTATGATTTCCTTGAGCAGTGTTTTGTAGTTTTCCTTATAGAGGTCTTTCATATCCTTGGTTAGGTACATTCCTAAGTATTTTATTTTCTTGGAGCTATTGTGAAAGGGATTGAGTTCTGGATTTGGTCCTCAGCTTGGTCACTGTTGGTGTATAGCAGTGCTACTCTTCGGTGTACACTAATTTTGTATCTTGAAACTTTGCTGAATTCATTTACCAGTTCTAGGAGCTTTTTGGATGAGTCTTTAGGATTTTCTAGGTATACAATCAAACACTCAGCAAACAACAACAGTTTGACTTCCTCTTTACTGATTTGGATGCCCTTTAGGGGATCCAAATTTATTTATTTATCTTGTCTGATTGCAATGACTTTATTTATTTATCTTGTCTGATTGCAATGGCTAGGACTTCTGGAACTAGGATGAATAGAAGTGGTGAAAGTGGGTATCCTTGTCTTGTTCCAGTTCTCAGGGGGAATGCTTTCAACTTTTTCCCATTCAGTATAATGTTGGCTGTGTGTTTGTCATAGATGGCTTTTATTACCTTAAGATATGTCCCTTCTATGCCAATTTTGTTGAGGATTTTAATAATAAAGGAATGCTGGAGTTTGTCCAATGTCTTTTCTGCATCTATTGAGATAATTGTGTGATTTTTGTTTTTAATCCTTTTTATGTGGTGTATCACAATTATTGATTTGCAGATGCTAAACCCTTCCTGCATCCCTGGTATGAAACTCACTTGATCACAGTGGATTATCTTTGTGATACACTGTTGGATTCTGTTTGCTAGTATTTTTTTTTTTGAGGATTTGCATCTATGTTCATCAGGGATATTGGTCTGTAGTTTGTTGTTGTTGTTGCTGCTGTTGTTGTTATATGCTTCCCTGGTTTTGGTATTAGGGTGATACTGGCTTCATAGAATGATTTAGGGAGGATTCTCTCTTCTCTATCTTTTGAAATAGTGTCAATAAGATGGTTAAAAATTCTTTGAATGTCTCATAGAATTCAGCTGTGAATCTGTCTAGTTCTGGACTTTTTTTTGTTGGCAATTTTAAAATTACCATTTCAATCTTGATACTTGTTATTGGTCTGTTCAGAGATTCTATATCTTCTTGGTTTAATCTAGGGGTGTTGTATATTTCCAGGAATTTATTCATCTCCTCTAGGTTTTCTAGTGTATGCATAAAGGTGTTCATAGTAGCCTTGAATAATCTTTTGTATTTCTGTGGTATTCATTGTAGTATATCCAGTATCATTTGTAATTGAGCTTATTGGATCTTCTCTCTTTTTTTCATTAATCTCACTAATGGTCTATCAATTTTATTTATCTTTTCAAAGAACCAGGTTTTTGTTTCATTTTCTTTTGTATTTTTTTTTGTTTGTTTCAATTTCATTTCATTCTGCTCTGTTTCTTTTCTTCTGCTGGTTTTGGGTTTGGATTGTTCTTGTTTTGCCAGTTCTGTGAGATGTGACCTTAGATTGTCTATTTGTGCTCTTGCAAACTTTTCGATATACTCATTTAGTGATATTTAACCTTCCTCTTAGCATTGCTTTTGCTGTATTCCAGAGGTTTTGATAGGTTGTGTCACTATTATTCAGTTCAAAGAATTTTTTAATTTCCTTCTGGTTTTCATTGTTGACCCAACGATCATTCAGGAGCAGGTTATTTAATTTCCATGTATTTGCATGTTTTTGAGGGTTCCTTTTAGAATTGATTTCCAATTTCATTCCACTGTGGTCTGAGACAGTACTTGATACAATTTTGATTTTCTTAAATTTACCGAGACTTGTTTTGTGGCCTATCATATGGTCTATCTTGGAGAATGTTCCACGTGCTAATGAATAGGATGTATATTCTACAAATGATGGGTAGAATGTTCTGTAAATATCTGTTAAGTCTATTTATTGTAGGGTGTAGTTTAAATCCATTGTTTCTTTGTTGACTTTTTGTCTTGATGAACTGTCTAGTGCTGTCAGTGGAATACTGAAGTCCCCCACTATTATGGTGTTGCTGTTTATCTCACTTTCTTAGTTCTAATAGTAATTGTTTTATAAATTTGGAAACTCCAGTGTTAGGTACATAAATATTTAGAATTGTAGTGTCTTCCTGTTGGACTAGTCCTTTTATCATTATATAATGTCCCATTATATACTGTCCCTCTTTGTCTTTTTAACTGCTATTGCTTTAAAGTTTGTTTTGTCTGATACAAGAATAGCTACGCCTGCTTGCTTTTGGTGTTCATTTGCATGAAATATTATTTTCCACCCCTTTACCTTAAGTTTACCTGAGTCCTTATGTGTTAGGTGAGTCTCCTGAAGACAGCAGGAACCTGGTTGGTAAATCCTTATCCATTCTGCCATTTTATACCTTTTAAATGGAGCATTTAGGCCATTTACCTTCAATGTTAGTATTGAGATGTGAGGTATTACTCTATTCATCATTGCTATTTGTTGCCTGAATATTTTGTGTTTTTTTTCATTGTGTTATTATTATATAGGTCCTATAAGATTTATGCTTTAAGGAGGTTCTGTTTTGTTGTATTTTTGAGGATTTGTTTCAAGACATAGAGCTCCTTTTAGCAGTTCTTGTATTGTTTGGTAATGGTGAATTCTCTCAGCATTTGCTTGTCTGGAAAAGACTGTATCTTTCCTCATTTATGAGGCTTAGTTTCACTGGATACAAAACTCTTGTCTAATAATTATTTTGTTTAAGGAGGCTAAAAATAGGATCCCAGTCTCTTCTATCTTTTAGGGTTTCTGCTAAGAAATCTGCTGTTAATCTGATGGGTTTTTCTTCATAAGTTACTTAATATTTTATGCTTCACAGCTCTTAAGATTCTTCCCTTTGTCTTGACTTTAGATAACCTGGTTACTATCTGCTTAGGTGATTATCTTTTTGTGATGAATTTCCCAGGTGTTATTTTAGCTTCTTGTATTTGGGTCTAGATCTCTATCAAGGCTGGGAAGTTTTCCTCAGTCATTCCCTCAAATACGGTTTCCAAACTTTTAGATTTCTCTTCTTCCTCAGGAACACCAATTATTCTTAGATTTGGACATATAACATAGTCCCAAACTTCTTGGAGACTTTGTTCATTTTTTAAAAATTCTTTTTTCTTTGTCTTGGACATATTGGGTTAATTCAAAAGCCTTGCATTTGAGCTCTGAAGTTACTTCTTTTGCTTGTTCAATTCTATGACTGAGGGTTTCCAGTGCATTTTGCGTTTATCTTAAGTGTGTCCTTGATTTCCAGGAGTTGTGATTGTTTTTTATTTATGCTATCTATTTCACTGAAGAATTTAGAGTAGAGTACAATAATCAACCCACACTTTCACATTTAATAAATTTTTGACAAAGTAGCTAAGGCAATTTAATGGGGGAAAGCAAACCCTTTTCAATAAAAGATGCTAGAACAACTAGATTATTATATGGAAGAAATAACACTTTCATGGTCCTTTTTGATAATTACATGGAAAAAAATGGATCTTCTACATCCCATCATCATAAAATTAATTAGAGGTGAATCATAGACCTAAGAATAGAAGCTAAACTATGATGTTATTAGAATAAAACAAAAGAGAATATCTTGGTGACTATGAGGTGGGTAAAGATTTCTTAGACTGTATGCTGAAAGAATCATACTTACATCAAAATTTCATCAAATTTCATCAAAATTGCTGCTTATCAAAAGACACAGTGAAGGAAATAAATATACAGGCCATTGGCTGGAAGGAAATATTTGTAATATATATATAAGCACTTGTATTCAGAATATATACAGAATACATATCATCCTACAATAAAAAGACAAAGAACCCAATAGAAAAACAGGCAAAAGACTTGAACAGACAATTCACAAAAAAAGATATACAAATGACCAATATGCATATGAATAAGTGCTCATCACCAATAAGTCCTCAGGGAAATGCAAATTAAAACCATCATGCAATAATACTTCACAACCAGCAGAATAGCTGAAACAAAATATAGGAATATACCAAGTGTTGATGAGGATGGAGAGCAACTAGGACTCTCAAACATTGCTTGTTGGAATGTGAAATGGTACACCTACATTAAAAAATTAGCAGCTTTTAAAATAAGGTTACATATACTTACCACTTGACACAGCAATTCTACTCTTAGGTATTTAGCTAAGATAAATGAAAGAATGATTATACAATAACCTATATGCAAATATTCTTAATAGCTGATTCATCATAGGCAAAACTAGAAACAATTGAAATGTGCATCAACAAATGAGTGGATGAACAAATTGTGGTATTGTCTTAGTCAGCTTGGGCGTAATAAAATACCATAGACTGAGTGGCCTAAACAACAGAAATTTATTTCTCACAATTCTGGAGGCTGGGAAGTCCAAAATCAAGGTGTTGGCTAATTCAGTTCCTGGGGAGGGCTTTCTTCCTGGCTTGTAGATGGCTATTCTTTTGTTATGTTCTCACATGACCTTTCCTTGGTGCATGCATGTAGGGAGAGGAGAGAGACAGAGAGAGAAAGAGAGAGACTCTCTTCCTCTTCTTACAAGACCACAAATTCTATTGGATTAGGATTCTACCTTTGTGACCTCATCAAATATTCATTAACTTCTAAAATATCTATCTCCAAATTTAATCACGTTGGGAATAGG
Source organism: Cacajao melanocephalus (assembly GCA_963573385.1). NCBI lineage: Eukaryota > Metazoa > Chordata > Mammalia > Primates > Pitheciidae > Cacajao > Cacajao melanocephalus. The sequence goes on along the minus strand of CAUYLG010044344.1, from coordinate 20,153 downwards.
ACTTCAACATATGAAATTTGGGGGACACCATTCCGTCCATAGCAGGATATTCATCTCATGGAATACTCTCAACAGTAAAAAGAAATGAATGAATGAATTTCACAGATACTGTGAGTGAAAGAAACCAGATACTAAAGAGTACAGACTTTTAATTCCAGTTAAATAGTGACAGAAATCAAATGGTGGTTGACTGTGGGTCAGAAGGAATTAAGTAGGAAGGCACACAAGGGAAACTTCTTTAGTAATGCTTTGTTTAGAGTGAGGTGATAGTTCCACAGGTATATACATTTGTCAAAACACATAGACTACACTTAAAAATTGTGCATCTTATTGTATGTAAGTTATATCTTAACAAAAAAAGAAAGGCAACTGAAGCAGGAAATTTCCCTGACCCCTTCATGGGAACTGGAATGCACCAGTGCTGGATCAAGCTGGCTGCTTTGGCATTGGCAGGGACAAACTTCACTCACTTGGACCCGTTACACTTCACCCTCATGGGAGGGAGTGCACAGCTGAGTGGGTGCAGGAGCTGCAGTGAGTGCTTTTGAGTGCCGACTGGAGCCCTGTAGCAGCATCTAGGGAGTGTGTGTTACTGTGCTCTTGTAGCTTTGCTGTCCACAAATGGCTTAAATGTTAATCAACTCAGTGAGCTTTCTGCCTTTTTGCATGAGGCAGTGGCTTTCACCAGCAAGGGCAGAGGGTCTGTGTGACAGCCTTTAGCATCCATACCCATGGCACCTGGGCTCTTGTTTGGCATCCAGGAAGAATCCGCTTGCACAAACGAATTAAAGAGTGGTGAATAGGGAGGATTTTATTGCCAATGAAAGTGGCTGTCAGAAGGAAGGAGATGGAGTGGGAAGGTGATTGTCCCTCAGAGTCCGGCTGTCCCAGGCCAGACTCCTCTCTGAAGCAACACTGTCAAGCCATCCCTCTGAACTCAGGCTGCTTCTCTCCAACATCCAACCATAGTCACAAACGTCCAGCTGCTTCTCTTCTCTGCTCTCTGTTCTCTGCTGGTGGAGCCTGGGGTTTTTACGGGCACAAGATCTGGGGCATGGTGGGCCTTGGGTGGTTTTGGAAAAGGCAACATTTGAGTGGGAAAACAGGAATGCATATTCTCATTTTGGGCTGCAGTTCCAGGATTAAGGGTGGGGCTGTCACCGGGGACCCACCCTCTTCTCAGAATTCCCCTGCTTCCTGTCCCCATCACAACTAAGAAAAACTCTTTTTTGGTGATTTTCATGTACTCCCAGGTTAGGGAGCAGTATTCTAACAGAGCTTTTCCATTTTAAATGATGTTACAAATTATGGAGCAGTTAGGGGATTTCAAATTAACACATTTATTATGTGCCTTCATGTAATAGACCATTCAGTTCATAGAATACAAATTAGAGAAGGGACTTTCTCAAGGTCACATTACTAACTACTTATGGGATGGGAACCATATTTCTAACATCTAAGCTTAGGCATTAAAGAAAAAATAGCACAACACACCAAGTAGGAATAAAGGGGTTCAGGATGCTACAGCTGGCTGTCTCCCAGGATGTAATCCTAAACCTTCATTTGGGTTGTTAGGAGCAATTTAGGAACAGTCAGATTTTCTGTGATGCTGACCATGCAAAGGCAAGGAATGTGATTGGAGAAGGTGTCTCCAGTCACCAGCAGCCCTCTCAGTCCTGTAACTTTACCTAAGTATTTTCTTAAGACTTTCAAGTCTTTCTTTCCAGGGATGGGCTTTCCACATTTAACTTCTGAGGCACCAGGTCTACCATTAGCATTTTCTTTTCTAAGGGATTTTCAATGGATGTTTCACCACATTTAGAATTCTCTGGGGGAAGGAATCATGGTCACACATCTAACACAATAGCGGGGGCTGAATGTTTGTGGGATAACTAGTTATTTAACAACAAAGAAGAAACCATCCTCATTTCCATCAGTGACAGCTTGCAGTGTTACACAAGCACTTTGACATAGCTTCATGAACTGCAGAATCAAATCTGCAACCACAAAAGAGAGAAGCTGATTTCTCATGGCCCTTTTGTAATTTCAGAAAGGTTTTGGGAAGTCTTTAAATTGAATTTAACTGTTGAGCTCAGGCTGAACTTAAAACCCTCATCTGTTTTAAGTCATTTCCTCCCTCCCATACACTGTACACTCATAGGGGTTTTGAATCCTAAGTGCTTTGGCTGTGGACATAAGCTCTCTGTGAAAGGCCAAGGAACCCAAGGGGCTGAGATTACTGCCTGTATCACCACATTCCTTTTGTTTGAATTCACTCAGCTGAAAACCACTGAGCGGGTGGAATGCCATGCACACAGCCACAGGGTCTCATCAGGCCATAAAGGTGGGTAGAAAGAACGCTGCCTCACAAGAAATGTTGGTGTTATTATTCAGGAAGGAACATAGGAAGATGGGAATAAAAACAAGTATCTCTAAACAATAGTAAGCCCAAATTTTCCTACTTCAGAAGAAGAATGTAATTGGCATCTACCTAGAAGCTCTATGCTATGGTAATTTATTTTTTTTTAATTTGTGTCCTGGCACTTGCTGCACTAATTATCCCACTGGTACCCAGTGAATCTTCCTGAACATGAGGGAAGTCCATTTCGTTAATCAGGAAAATCAGTAACAAGCCACTGATGTTTGGGATATGTTTGAGACAAGGAGAGTTACTTTCTTGCTCACAGTACAGTTCAATGAGAGTAAGGAGGGGAAAGAATGGCAGTTATGTGTGTTCTTCTCTACACAGTTATTCAGGGCTTTGGTTGCCATTTATAGCATGACTCTGCTGTTGTTTAGTGTTTGTCCTTTGCTGCATCAGGCTGGTAAACGGAGAAACGGAGAACTCATGGAGGACAACACAGGAGGTTGGTTTAGGGACTAGGTCAAGAAGTGCCTTAGCATCATTTCTGCCCACATTCTATTGGGCACAACTCAGTCATCTGGCTTCTACTAACTTCCGGGGAAGCTGAAAAATGTGGTCTAGTTTTATGCCTAGAAGAAAAAGAAAGGAGGCTTCATGAGCACAGAGTGCTGTCTCTGTCACAGTATATAATAGTAGGTGGCAATAACATAAATTCTATCTATATTAAGATACTTAAATATTTACTGACAAGTGGGAAAAGAGAATATTCCACGCCAATCTTCCCAAGTGGTGTTGGTTCCACTTCTGGGTATGTTACTTGTGTACGGTGGCCCATTCACTTCTATACCACCTTCATGGCCAATGCCTATTCCTCAACTTACAATTTTACAATTGGCATTGATTGTATACATGCTCCCATAGAGCAGGTTTTTGCTGCACTACTAAAATTATACCTATTTTGAGGGCTCTGCAGCCTTCAGCTAATCAGGAGTCAGAACACAAGATTCCATGACAACTAATTCTCAGTTGTTGTTTTGTTCCTTCACTTTCTTATACCAACCAGTAGAGTTATTGGTCAGTGTATCCCATTGTAATTAAACTTGAAGACAGAAAAGATCTGTTAGAAAATAATGCCCCTTAATTTCTTTCTTTCCTAGTCAGATAGTAACAGTTCCAAAACTAAATCAGAAGCACCAGTTAGGAATGAGGCTATCAATAGGTGGAGGTGATAGGAGCAGAGAAGGGGAAGTAGGTCCAGATCTGGAACTCTGGGCGGGGAAGGAAGACATGGTGGGAGCCCTTGGCAGCATACAGAGAGCTTGAGGGTACCGGGGTCCTCAGAAAAGTTGGAAGCAGGGAGAATAGTTTCAGCAGCAGAATTTCTAGGTGTTACTTTAGGTGCCTTGGGTCAGGTACCATAGGCATAACTAGACTGACCTCCCTTGGTCTCAATGCAATGTATGAGTTAAGAGCTAGTGAATTCTTTATACTGGGCTCCCAAGTGGGTTCTCATGGTTGATCAGACATTAAAAATGTATAAGCATGATCTTAGGCCATGCCTCAGTGAAACCATCTTAAAGTTTTCTTAGAGATTCTTTATCAAAGACCTGACATAGAGCTGGAGGATTAAAGAGTAGTTATACTCATGATAACTAGAAATCCAGACCTCCATCACTTCCTGCCAGAGCTGTCACTCCCAGGAAGGTCACAGTTTCATTTCCTAATGAGATATAACATTCTGTTCCAAGGGCATGTTTTAGTTCTCACTGCTCTGTGTGTTGTGCTATGTTACTGAGGGGTCCTGGCCTACACATTTCCATGTGGTTAATTGCAACAGCATGTGGTAGAAGTCCTTACTGAATATGTAATCTGATGCCACTAATGTGATGGTGTCAGGTGCATGAAATGCTCGAAACAGTTAGTTATGTTTTTTTAATTTTTTTTTGTATGGAATAAATTACTTCATTGTGAGTTTGGAAACTTGCCCAGTAGTTTTTGAGAGCAGGAAAGTTTCTCTCTTTGTCATAAAGAGACTTCTTCCAACTAAAAGCCCCTGTAATACAGGAGAGAAGGCTCCTCTGCACCCTTGTCATGCACTTTGTGCCTCATGTAAGTAGGAGGGAGCAGAAATGTGGAAGGAGAGGTGCCTAGAAGTCACATGCATGAGGGTGGTGAGACTGAGAGGTGAGAGCAAGGAGAAGAGAGGAGAAGAGTAGGTGGTAATAACATAAATTATATCTATATTAAGATGCTTAAATATCTAGACTAGTAGACCAACAGCAGAGAGGAATGAGTAGCATAGAGACTTTGAGAGTAAAGGACTCACCATGTTTTATTCACTGGAAATTAATTTAAGAAATGCAGAAATCACCCCATAAATATGGGGTCCCAAGTCAAAAGAATGGTTGCTTATTGGATGCCTTAGGGTAGTCCCCAAAATAGATGTCATCATTACCAGTGCATAAGTCACATAACCTCTTCCAGTCTGTTTCCTCACATGTGAAATGGGCACAATAGTAGTATGTACTTAATAGAGTTATGGTGAGGTTTGTAAGAGATGATATATGTAAAGCTTTTGGCACAGAATCTGTCATACAGTGAGAACTAAATATAGGTTAGTGATGATTATGGGAATGGTGATGAAGATGACGGAAGACATTGAAGAGAATGCCACAAGAATCAAGGTAATAAAATGAATTTAAATGGAGCAAGAGATAACCAGATTTGAAAAATTACTGGGACATTTCCAGGCCCATTAAGAGCTATATGATAACTACAGTTTATTTGCAGATTAATTACCTCCCTTCTGTTCCTACCCTCTCCAAACATATGGACAAAGGAGGAAGTAAAACTAGGAGAAAAGCCAGCACCTGCGTTTTTGAGCTACACAGTTATGGTGTTGGAGGGAATAGCAAGAAATCCTCTTTTATAGGGAATTGTATTTGAGCATCTAAGACAGGTGAGGGTCTATCTTATTCTTAAAGACTTCTAAAGGTGTGGTTTTTCTCAATAGTTGGGTTCAGGGTCTAATTATCTGGATGTTTAACTTAAACACCATTTCAATCTGGTTCTGATCTTCCTGGCAATGCACAACAGATGGAGTTTTACATAACCCATGACCCATAAGGTTGGAAGATAGGAATAACAGCCATTCTACAACCTAGCTGTGCTAAACCAGGCTTAGCACAGATTCCTAAAGGTGAGCTAAAGGTCGTGTGTCATCTGCCTTCAATCAGGGATGTTTGTGGGGAAAATGAGAAGCATGTCATGGCACAATGCAGTCCAGCTGCCTGAAGAACCTCCAGGGAAGAGAATCCAGAGGCAATAATGTGTAGCAGGCAGAGTTCAGGGTGACTCATGTGGCAGCTCTGGATTGGCCCATTCTGGCATCAAAATAGCCATCAGAGTGGAAGTTCTATGTGGAAGTTTAGTCTGCATAGTCTCTTTGGAACTATTTGGGGTTTGATCCATGGTGGAGCTGAATATGACTTCAGCTATAACGGGACCTCTTACTGCTTCCATCAGCTCTGTCAGCGCCTTCTTTTCCAGGCCTTTGTTACCTTTGTGAATCTCTAGTGGACTCTCCCTAGAGTCCCCATTCACCTCTTAAACTAAAAGGAACAAATCTGAACCCTGGGTTTTACTTAGAGTCTGACTCAAAATACCTGCAGCCCAAGGATCTTTCTCAGGTGTTATATGCCAATGTCATATTTCTCATAATTAGTCCCAGGGAGATCCCCCCACAAATAAGCAAATAAATAAAACAAGAGGACAACTTTCCTGACTCAAATGTATCATGTATTCCAACATGTGAACGCTTTCTATTTTATTAGTGTTAAATCTCTTATTCATGGTTTGGTTGTATAGTTTTGGAGTCCTTAAGAACATAACTTGCATCTGGGAAACAGAGGCGATGTCTTTTTTATCTGTGTTTCTCTATTGTCTTAAACAATATGGACACCATAGGCAAATAGAAAATGCTTCTTGAGCAAATGAATGAATAAGGCATGAAAAAAAGCAACCATCTTTTTGCTTATTCTGATTTTTATTTTAGATCCTAGATCAGAGGCTTGAATTCACCAATCTGTTTATACACAGCTGGATGCAATACCCTTGGTTTTCCTGGTACCATCTGCTCACTAAATCATCCCCTGAAGGCCAAAAACACAGAACAAAAGAAGCATTGGGGAAAGGGGGAAAGAGGTATGGAAACTGGACAGGTAGAGGTGTTTAAGGAAATGGCATACATTAGCAGATGTCACAGAGATTTATTTCTTTTTCTATGGGGATTTACTCTAGTGACCAAACTCTGCTTTCAGCATTTTTTTCCCCCCAGAAAGCCCTTGGAGCATTCATCATTTGCTGTGGGAGCTGCTTTGTGGGCAAAACTTTCTTTCCTTTCAGATCTTGGATTCAGGATTTAGATTTGAAATATTAAGAGGAACAGCACCTTGAAGTTTCAGGGACAGAGAAACTGCAAAGCCTAGAATGAGGGGAAGTTGTCAAAATAATTCTCAAGGTACCTTTCTCAAAAGCATTCTTTCTCCTACTCACCTCCAGAGCAACCACATCCAGGAAGTGTGAGGAGTAAAGGCCTCAGACCTTCTGTGTGGTGGGAAAAAATACAACAGATTTGAGCTCTTGGCATAGTGTTTCAGGCCACATTTTGGAACCAGTTCCCAGAAAACAGGCCTTATGTTTTCTTGAGGGAGCATCCTCAGGGTTAAGGATTTGAGGCTTGCCAATGAGCAGGGAAACCCATGCATAAGCCATACACTTAGGAAACTCAATAAATCCTCACTGATTAATTCCAGATTACCACTGCCTTCCCAGTCAGAAATGTATATGTTCTTCAAAATTACTTTTGAAGATGGGAATTGCTTGGAAAGGTTTAAAAGAGGGAAGTCTTTTACTTTTCTTTTTTTTTTTTCCTTTGGTCATATATCTATTTATTTTACAACTAACAATGCCATAATGGGGGTTTTATGATGATTTTGTTTGTATACCACAAATAGCAATATAAGACAGTAATTATCATTCACCTTAAACAATGAAAAACGGACAGAGAGGTCATTGGAAAAGTGACTGTCCACCATCATTTCCATTTAGTACAATTAAAATCAGTGGATTGGTAAATAAGTGTTATGGAGGTTTGTTAAAGAATAGCAGAAATCTGAGTTCTCATCTCCATTATGAAGGGTGTTTATTTTAGGTAGAGCACTGCTAGTTGCTGTAACAGACAAACTCCGCAATTTTAGTGGCTTTTACAAGAAACATTTGTTTTTGCTAATGTAACAGTTCGTTGTGTATACAACTGGTTAACAGCAGAGGGCTGAAAGGCACGGTTGCTCCACTCTTATTTAGGGACAAAGGCTCAGTGGCTTTGCTATCTTCAATGTGTGCCTTCCTTTAGGGATTTTGATCTTTCCAGATTTCAACATTTGGTATTATGGTATTCAGGACTGTGTCTTTTTAAATTATGGCCCAATCCACTCCCAAGGACACCCTGGAAACCAACGCAAGCCAGTGGGAAGGGAGAAAGAAAGGAGGGAGAAGTCCTATCTTTTTCTGACACGTAACACTTCTGCTCATATTCCACTGATGAGCGTTCATCACAGGGCCTCACCCAAATAGGCATGGAGTTGAGAATGTAGTCACTGTCCAAGCAGCCACCTTCTGGCTAGAACTCTACATTCCTGAAGGGGGAATCTCTAACCCGCTGGGGGATAGCTGGGAAACTCTGCCATGTGAAGAATTAGGAAATTTGTTGGAATGGAAGAAGCAATGAAGTCAAGTTTATAAAGCCATTTTTGAGTTCTGACTCTGCCACCCAACAGCTGGATAATTTAGTCTTTTTGATCAAGTTTCCTCATCTATAAAGTCAAGTTCATAACAACAGCTGACAAGTTTGCAGTGAGAACTAAATAAAACACTAAATGTGATAGATATAGATAGATATAGATACAGATATACCAGCTCCTGGTGTTCCTATTGCTGTGAATAAGCAGAGTTGGTTTTTTTTTTAATAGACCTACTACATATTTTTAGAGGCTTGCTCTTCAAGCCACTAGCTAATTAATAATTAAAGAAAAATACATATTCCTTATGCTTATATGATATCTTAATTATTACATTAGGAAAGGCTAGTGGATTTTTTAAAGCACAATTTGGACATCTGGGGTTGGGATAATGGAAGGAAAGCCTGGTCTCTAATTGCTGCTCTGACACTGGCCAGCCGACCAACCACAATCTGGTCACTTCATCTGTCTGGGCCCCAGTTTCCTCAGAGGCAAAAAAAGTGGTTAGCTAAATAGTCCTTCCTGATCTGGAATGAGATAATATAAGAAAGAAACTCATCTCAGTGACTCATCCACATTATCAGGTTGCAATCATGAGGAGGTCAGTGGAGGAATAACACCTAACATATAAATTTAGAGGTAACATTGTTTCACAATTTGAGGCAAAAAATGATTCATTTTCTAACCTCTTAATGGAATAAGTAAACACTTATTTACTGCTTTTAGATGGGTCTAGTGTTTCAAAAAAGTATGTTTTCTTATTTGCCCCCACATTTTCTCCCTAGTTTCGCTTTTACATTTTTCTTATTGAGTGAATAGGGCAAATAGTGTATAAAATACAGGTATAACTGATTAGACATTATTTCAATGGCAAGTGAACATAAGACTTTGACAAAAAATTTCCCCTTATTAAGTCTGCTATAAGGATTTGGAAAGAAAGATTAGGCCAAACAAGCATCTTTGATTGAACTGATTCTGTGTTCTGTGAACAGTGAATAAATAGTGTTGGGGACAGTAAAATATGTCAGCAATGAACAATTACTAGTGATACTTTATTTTGGTTCTTCCTTTTCTAAATTGTTAACCATGAACATATACGTATTTAAAACATATGTTATTCATTAAATGTATGATCATGCTTCTTTAACCAGCAGTATGGTTAGTCTCATAGCCATAGCCTCTCTGACCCTCATTTTCTTTTCTTTCGTTTTTCTTTTTCAAATGCCCCTTTTATTGTAAAAACATAAAATTATCTATTCCAAAATAGACAATTTAAGAAATGCAGTCTCCCAACTTGATTTTCAAGAGTGATGATGTAGGTCTTCTCTGCCCTTTGTCACTCCATTTAAATTTTAGAAAGAAATTTTTAAGTTCTAACAAAAACGCTGCTGGGACTTTGATTAGCATTGCCTTAAACTTATAGATCAATATGAGGAGACTACATATTTATAATATTGGGTCTTCTATCCACAAACATAGAATATTTATCAATTATTTATTAAAGTCTTTGTCTTTTTCTCATTAAGTTTCATAATTATATTTGTAGAAATCTGGCATATCTTTTGGCAGATCTTTTCCTTGGTACTTGATATTTTATAATATAGTAAATTCTCTATTTAACTTTTGCTCTTTATATTTTGCCATTCAGAAATAAAATTGATTTTTATATATTGCTTTTTTATCCTGAAAACTTGGCCATCTGTCTTTTTAATTATAATAATGTAACTGTAGATTATTCAGATTTTTTAATGTATAAAATCAAGTATCTATAAATACTGGTAATTTTGGCTCTTCCTTTTTAATTCTGATCCCTTTTGGTTTTCTTTTCTTGCCTTACAGCACCAGCTAGAACCCTCCATTTCTTGATCTGTTAAACTGGGATAATATTTTCTTTTGGGGTTATTGTACAACTATATTAATTAGAGATAGTGTATATAAAATGCCTGAGACAGGGTCTGGAACATGAAAGAAGATCAATAAATGTCAGCTATTAACTACTTTCATTATATAATTATTGAAGACCTTTGTGCTTTCTGTATTATGCTAAGTAATGAAGTTACAAAAGAGCTAAGAAATGTTTTTTATTTGTAAGAAGCATACAGACTAGTTGGAGAGACAGGGCAAGCTAATAAAAATACAAGCTAGCATTTGCAAGTCCCAAACCACTGTTAGTAATGGTGCCCTGCTTTAAAGACAGCCAGTGTGATTGGCAGATGTTTCACAATGTACACATCATAGTTAAATAACAGCTACTGCCCAAATTTGCATTTGTGGATGGGGCCCTTTTATTTGCAAAAAGTTCTTTGGGGACTTGGTAATATGTACCATGCTAATCATCAGGGACCAGCCAAACCCTCCCATTTTACAGGTTGAGACTCGAGATAAGGAAATCTGATGTTTTTGTGGGTTTGTGCATGAAGGGCTTTGCAGAGGGAAGACAGATATCAGATGTGTTGATACCTATGCTAGTGTTCATCTTTCTATGTCCCATTGGAGTTCAGGGGAATAAGATTCACTTTTGAACTGAGTCTTATTTTTCTGTCTCTTAAAATTCAATTCATTTATTCTCAAAAGATTGTTGGCTCAAATGGACACTGGAAACTGCCTCTACCTTTCATCTCTTTGAAATCATGCCAGAAAAAGACTCCAGCATGCTCAACTCTAGCTTACCTTTTCTAAAGTTTCTCCCTCCCTGGATGGTGGTAGCGAGTATCATCACTTGTTAACACACAGATGACTCCAGAAATTTCTGCACTTCAAAGTGAATCTTTTATTCATCTGAGTGTTTAACTATGTCAATGTGCTCTCATTATCAGATTTAATTGAATAATTCAACAAGGAAATGTGCCCAGTACACACATTACACAGATGTATTTGCCAACGTTATCTTGGCTTGTGGGAGAGAGCAACCCTCTGATGCCCTGAGTTATTCAGAAAGGCCATCACAGATGTCAACATAAGATGGAGGAGATAGACATCTGTGGTAATATGTGAAAACCAAAGTTTGTACCTAGTTTATTCTTTTATTGCATTGATAGGAAGCTGTGCTTAGGCTGCAATTGTGTAAGTGAACAGCTGGTCATGAGGAAGTTATTGTACTTATCTTCCCACTGGATAGTATGTTATTTTTGGCCAACAATAAAGCCTGTCAAGAATGGCTATACTCCAAGCTGAAGTAGAAGGCCTTGCATGTATGAAGACCTTGCTAGTTTACTGTCCTGCTGGTAAAAAACAATTGCAATATTTTTGACCTAATGGGAAGATGCAGATTGCTATAGTTTGAATGTATATGTCCTTCCAAAATGTATATGCTGATATTTAAACTCCAAGGTCATAATATGAAGAGGTGAGGCCTTTGAAAAAGTGATCAAGTTATGAGGGCTAAAAAAAGGATTCAGAGAGCTTCTTGACCCCGTCTTCTCTTTTGCCATATAAGGATACAGTGGTGTTCCCCTTTATGCCTCTTCTACCACGGGAAGATGCAGTAAGAGGTGCCATCTTGAAGCAGAGAGAGAGTCTTCACCATACACTGTATCAGTCAGAACCTTGATCTTGGACTTACCGGCCTTCAGGACTGTGAAAAAATAAATTTGTTTTGTTTATAAATTATCCAGCCTGTGGTGTTTTGTAATAACAGCAGAAATAGACTAAGACACAGATGTATTTCCAATGCATTCATCCAAATGTGGTTGAAAAAACTATATAGTACAAATTATTTTATGTTGTTCATTCATACAGATACTTGGTTGAACTGAACAATCAGATATGTAATTTGAATTAAAACTGCTGTGAACCATGTAAAATATAGAGCATACAAGAGTAATTTGCTGTAAAACTGCTATATTATCAGCTGTTTGCTTCAGTAATGCTGTGTAAAAAGCCACCTCCCAAATCTCAGTTGACTTATACAAACAAACACTTACTTGTTTGCTCTCAGGCCATGAATTGGGTATGGCTCAGCTGGACTTGGCAGGGCTAGATTTGGCTATTCTCGGCACCGGGATATGGATTAGATTCAGATCGGTTTCATATGTCTCCTCATTCTGGGACTTGGATTGAAGAGGCTATGGTCCTCTGGAACAATATCTCTTCAGGATAGAATGCAAGAGGGCAAACCAAACCATGCATGAACATTTAAAGCCTCTGACTGAATGTGGTTCACATTATGTTCTCTAACATTCCATTAACCAAAGCAAGTCACCTGGCCAAACTAAGCCAGTGACATGGGCAAGTGTCCCTGCTAAAATATATCTGGGCTGAGGAGAGAAGAAAGAATGGTGAACAAATAATATAATTTTACCATAACTGGTGATTTTAGGCCACTAAATAAAGTTAGACCAACTGGATCATAAGGAAATTCAATCTGTCAGAATCAATTTGGTATTTTTTAATGTCAAGATATTTTTAATTCCCTTAAAATTATTATGCCATGTGATTTCCCTTCTATTGGGTCAACAAGCTTCTGTGTTTCAGGACCAGAAAATAAAATAATGTCTTCTAGAACAATAAAGTCACTGCTCAGTCTCAAATTGTGCCTTCTGAATCTCTAGAAAGAAAATATTACAAGGTCAGGCTTTGGTGGCAGAGAAAATGAGTTTCTAAATTCCAAAATTCCTTTTTACATATAAAACACAGAGCATAGGGGCCAGGCATGGTGGCTCATGCCTGTAATCCCAGCACTTTGGGAAACCGAGGCAGACAGATCACTTGAGATCAGGAGTTCAAAACCAGGCTGGCCAACGTGGTAAAACCTCATTTCTACTTAAAATATAAAAAAATTAGCTGGGTGTGGTGCCAGATGCCTGTAAACCCCAGCTACTCGGGAGTTTGAGGCTGAGGCAGGAGAATGGCTTGAACCTGGGAGGTGGAGGTTGCAGTGAGCTGATATCATGCCACTGCACTCCAGCCTGGGCTACAGAGGGAGACTCCATCTCAAAAAAAAAAAAAAAAAAAAAAAAAAAAAAGTTTATTTCAAGGAATTGACATGTAATTTTGGAGACTGGCAAGTCCAAAATCTGTAGGGCAGAATAGAAGGCTGAAAACTGTTAGGTAGGAGCTAATGCTTCAGTCTCAAAACAGAGTTTCTTCTTTTTTAGAGAAACTTCAAGGCCATCTATGACAAACCCACAGCCAACAAAATACTGAATGGGGAAAAGTTGGAAGCATTCCCTCTGAGAACTGGAACAAGACAAAGATGCCCACTCTCATCACTCTTCTTCAACATAGAACTGGTAGTCCTAGCCAGAGCAATCAGATAAGAGAAAGAAATAAAGAGCATCCGAATTAGTAAAAAGAAAGTCAAACTGTCACTGTTTGCTGATGATATGATTGTATACCTCAAAAACCCTAAAGACTCCTCCAGAAAGCTCCTAGAACTGACAAAATAATTCAGCAAAGTTTCAGGATACAAAATTAATGTGCACAAGTCAGTAGCTCTTCTATACACCAACAGCGACCAAGCAAAGAATTAATCAAGAACTCAACCCCTTTCACAATAGCTGCCAAAAATAACAAAAATAATTAGGAATATACCTAACCAAAAAAACAAATGGTGCAATCACTTCAATACGTGTCAGATAAAAAAACTAAAAGACTAAAAATCAAGAATTTTCCTATGCATGATCAATAACCAGTTAGTAAAAATATTAGAAGAAAATATCCCATTCAAAATAGCAATAAATAGTACAGTGTACCCAGGAACAAAAAATTTTATAGACAACTTTGGAAATAATAAAAGACTTTTTTTAGTAAATAAAGATATACAGGCTGAGCATTCCTCATCTGAAAATCTAAAATCCAAATGCTCCAAAATTCAAAACTTTTTGAGCACCAACATGATGCTACAAGTAGAACATTTCGCACCTGACCTCGTGCGATGGGTGGCAGTCAACACATAGTTTGTGCCCTGTCCCGAAGAGAAAAAAGATCTTCCCAACCCTCTTCAGCTGTCATATAGCTTTTTATGCATATTCCCAGATTCCCCCCCATGTAAGCACACCTACAAAGGCTGATAAAATGGCTCATGTGCAGTCCAGACATATCAATGGTAGGTTCCCCATGGTGACCCAGATGGGTCCAAGACCTATGTGCATTAGTCACTGTGGATTCTTTTACTTATTCTCTGCTCTGTGGTGTAAGGGTAAAAGTATGGTGTTAGAATGACCACCATACATAACCTGAAGAAACATATGGATAAACTGTTGAAGTTCTGTGATGAAAGTGATGAACAGGAGTTAACGAAAAATGGGAAAACACTGCATGAAGCCAAAAATGAAGATCTCAATTGTGTATTGAAAGAATAAATCCACAGTGTCATATTGAACACATGCTACTTAATGGGATATTTGGGATACTGATCATAAAACAAGCAAAGCTGTATCACAATGAACTGAAAATTAAAGGGAACTGTGAATATTCCATAGGCTGCAGAAATTTAAGGAAAGACATGACATTAAATTTTTAAAGATTTGTGGTGATAAGGCATCTGCTGATCATAAAGCAGCAAATTTATTGATGAGTTTGCCAAGGTCATTGCTAATGAAAATACGACAGAGCAAGTTCATGATACAATGAAACTTCACTGTTTTGGTGTTATTGCCCAAAAAATCCACTCATTAAAACTGATGAGACAGCTATAGGGATTAAGGATGTCAGGGACAGAATAACTGTGCTGGGATGTATTAATGTAGCAGGCACCCATAAGTGGAAACTTGTTGTAGGCAAAAGCTTGCATCCTGTTTTCAAGGAGTGAATTTCTTATCGGACCATTTTATGCTCACAAAAAGGCATGGATCACCATTGGTTTCACAAACATTTTGTACTAGCAGCTCATGCTCACTGTAGAGAAACTGGACTTCATGTCAACTGCAAGATTTTGTTATTCCTTGACAACTGTTCTGCTTATCCTCCAGCCAAAATCTCATTAAAAACAATATTTATACCATGCACTTTCTCCAAAATGTGAAGTAGTTCAGCCACGTGGCTGGGTATCCTTACATCAATGAAGAGTAATTATAAAACATTTTCTTTAACAGCATGCTAGCAGCAGTGAGCATGGGTGTGAAAGGTTTGTGAAAGGAGTTTGGCATAAAGGATGCTGTATACATTGTGGCCAGTGCTTGGAACACAATGGCTAAAGACACAGCTGTGCACACCTGGCACAACCTCTTGCCTGCATTTAGGTTCAGTGATGATGAACAAGATGGTAACTTTGAAAGATTTCATGTATCAAGTGAGAAAACATGATGTCTAACCTCCTTACATATGCAAAAAATATACCTTCAGTGTCCAATAAGTTGGAAGAAGTGGTTATCAAAGAAGATTTTAGCTATGATAATGAAGCTTTCGTTGTTCATTCATTGATGGTGAAATAGCTGAAATGGCTCTGAATCAAGGTGATCATGATAACAGTCATAATGAAGATGATGTTAACACTGTAGGAAAAAGTGCCTATAGATAACATGGTGAAAATGTGTGCTGAGCATATTGGAGGACTAGAGCAGCGTGCATTCATAATAGAACGAGAAATCATGTCAGTTTATAAAATCAAAGGGAGACTTCTAAGACAAAAACCGTTATTAATGAGGCAGATGACTCTGGAGGAAACATTTTAAAAAGCCATCCAGCAGAATGCCTCCTCATCCCTAGAGGACCCACTTCCTGGTCCCTCAACTGCATCTGATGTTTCTTCTCAACTAAAAAAATAAAATACAGCGTACAGTAACCTTTTAATCAAAACACAGCATTGTAGGTAGAGAGTGAAAGCCTGCCATTGTTTGTTGTTGCTCTTGTTTAACAGCTGACACAGGTATTCAGGTGATGCTACTGTGCTGCTTAGTTACTCTGAATACTTTATTGTTTCACTGTATTAATGGTATGCCTTTTTTTTTTAACTGTTGTATACTTATGTGTAAATAAGTGTAAGAAAATGGTTGCTTATCAGTAGCATATAAAATTCGGAGTCAAGATTGATGGTGATGCCAAAGACCTGCAGATTGTCCACATGGGTGGCTAAGATAATGACACCTTTGCTTTCTGGTGATTCAATATACGCACTTTGTTTTATGCATAAAATCATTAAAATATTGTGTAAAATTACATTCAGCTATATGTATACAGTGTATATGAAACAAAAATAAATTCTGTGTTTAGACTTGAGTCCCATTGCCAAGATATCTCACATACGCAAATATTCCAGTATCTGAAATCTAAAAGACTTCTGGTCTCAAGCATTTCAGATAAGAGGTACCTAACCTGTATGGAATGTTCACAAATGAGAAAAAGCTCTATAATTCACAGCCCAGCCATGCCTGCAGAAACTTGGCTGCAAGCGTGAACAACCCTTTAGTTGTTCTCTCCAGCATGGACGGCTTGGAAATTAACAAGAAACTAATTCTATCCCTGAGGCTCTGAACAGCTCCGATGAAGAATCTCAATTTCATTGGAGAATTGGAGGAACAGGAAATATATGGGTATTGCCTGGCATTCTGCTTGATAAGAAATAGAGGAAAATTTAAACCCCCTTACTAGTGTCTATGTTCTGATGTGTAATTTCCATTTTACTGCATTTATTAAAAGGAATCAAAGTACGTGTAGTTCAGAAAAAGGAAAGAGCTCTAATTTTGGCATCTACCCAAAGATAAGACTATGCCCTGCTAGATTATCAAGACAGAATATACAACTCTGGCAGTTAAGACAGTGTGGAGTCATCACAGAAATTAATAAATTAAACAATGGAATGAAATAGAGAATTAAGAAACAGATTCACATCATAGCCCCCAAACTTATGCTGGTAGAATTGTTTACATATTAATTTTTCATAAATTCAATACTATTGACTGAATAAAGTACAACATTATTAAGTATCATGCACACTCTTTCTACACTTACTCTCTGATTTCTGGAATTAGAATAATAGGGTTCAACAGAAGGAAAAAATACTGAATACTATACTCCCTCATAAATATTCAACTTACATTGAATAAAATATTCATTGTCCCACAAAACTATTTTAAATTAAATATTTATTGTCCCCAAAAACTATATTCCAGTGTTTGGGGGCAAAAAATATTTTTTCTACTGATCTGCGTTACTTAAAAATAAAAAAAAATCTAACATCATGTGTGATTTCTTAAAAAGATAATGGAAGTTAATCTTATCATAAAAACTGTATTTATGGTAGAAACTGAGATAAGTGAATACTAATGAGTGAAGCACTAAAGATATTGGTCTGAAGATGATGAAATTACAGTGTCGCCTCATGAAGAAGCCTCTCTGATTTTGCTACTGGTCTTGTCAGCTGACACCACACTGCCATTCAAAGAAGGGCCTACACTTTGGCCTAATAACTAGATTCTGCTACTATTGTCTATTGGGATTTCCTACTCTGCAGGGTATCATTAGAAACAAATTCACAAAATTCATTGAGTCTAATACATGTAAGGCAATGGGCTACATTAGAAAATGTTATTGACTATGAAAGTGTCCACAGTCTAGTGAAAGGGGATAAAGACAAAAGTTTGTAGTCGGGTAACTCTTCTTACAATAGGGCAAGTCAGGAGTATCCTTTGGAATTCTGAGAAAGCCAGATCATTTTTGCTGAGATTTTTCAGGGCCTCACCTATGGGAGGAAATCTGAAATTTCTCTCTAGGTAGCTCTGGGACATTACAAATTGTCATGTTTTTCATTCCTGAATTTGATGTGCAATGTCATGTTCCTGTTTGTTATAAAACAGATCTAAATTATAGTCAACATACTTAAATGGTTCCTTTTTTCTGATGAAGCTGGAGGCCATTATCCTTAGCAAACTAATGCAGGAACTGAAAACCAAATACTGCATGTTCTCAGTTATAAGTGGGTGCTCAATGATGAGAAAACATGGACACACAGAGG
Source organism: Cacajao melanocephalus (assembly GCA_963573385.1). Classification (NCBI taxonomy): domain Eukaryota; kingdom Metazoa; phylum Chordata; class Mammalia; order Primates; family Pitheciidae; genus Cacajao; species Cacajao melanocephalus. The sequence continues at coordinate 2,098 of CAUYLG010044344.1, read as the reverse complement.
GGAACAACACACACTGGGGCCTTTTGGAGGGTAGAGGTTGGGAGGAAGGAGAGGATCAGGAAAAATAACTAATGAGTACTAGGCTTAATACCTGGGTGATGAAATAATCTGTACAACAAACCCCCAATACATATGTTTTCCTATGTAACAAACCTGCACGTGTACCCCTGAACTTAAAAAGAGTTCCTTCTTGTGGTCAAAGAGGTAGGAATAGTTTACATACAAAAATGGGGAAGGCTCATCTGAATACCGAGGAAAACTAGAAAAGGCAGCACAGTCGTAGATGAGGTCCTGTTCTCTGAGAACAAAGCTAGTGAGAAACAGGATGCAGGATTTAAAAATGTCAGGGATCATGCAGAATTGAGTTTCTTCTGAGAAATTTAAGGTGTTTTGCAAACATAGACTAATCGTCGTATTATTCTTGTGTGTGTGTGTGTGTGTGTTTGTAAATTGGATTTTTTAAAACTTGCCTATAGAGTACCATCTTATATTACAGAAAATAACAGAAAGAGTGCTGTCAGTGTCCCAGTTCTCAAGCTTCTTTCATAAAGAGGATCCATGTTTGGTAATAATGTCAGAAATTTTTAAAAATGCAAGAGGCCTCTTCTTGCTTTTCCATTACTATTTAAGACCATACTTTATGATTTGATTTACATTTTATGACTTGAGGTTTCCCCTTACCAAATTTACAGAGACTTTGAGATGATAAAACTTTCCTTATATCAGAATAAAGACAAGGCTCCAGAGAGAAAATATATTTGGATATTTTGTTCCCATAACACTTTAATCCTTGCAACTAATCTAATACAACTGGATTTCCAACACTGTAAAAAGAAAGCAAACACTGCTGAGAGCCCTGAAGAGTTCCAGATTGCCAAAGAGGGGAAATTTCTTTCTTTTTCCCAGGGGATCAATCATCCTGAAATGGCTGCTCCAAATACTGGTAGTGAAATAATCATTCACCTGAAATAGTGCTTCTTAATGCTAGGGTATGTTTACTTTCTCCTTGAAGCCTGTTATCTAACTAAATCACATCAAAGAGTTCTCAGGGCAGTAGCTAATATTCTGATTGAAAAATTCTTCAAAAGCTTACATTATATAATAATTTTGTTGAAATTTTCTGGTTTTAAATAATCTGTATTTCATTTTCTTCATCTGCTTGTTTCAATGATTTTATGTTTTAAAAAATTACAACAGAATCCTATCAAAATCCAAATGTCTAATTATTTTCTCATAACAGCACTTATTTATTTTTCATAATTTTCACTTTTCATTACATTTTTAAAAATTTAATTTAAAATGTACTTAAGTAATATGTATCTATTGGGGAAAATTAGAAAATACAGAAAAACAGAAAAAAGTAAGCATAATATCTAAAATGGTCAATTAAAGACAACCATAATGGACTTCTGCTGTGTAACTGTTTAGATGCTCTTCTGTTTGTGTGAATACATGTGTCTGAGGCATTTAAAGAAATCCTTCTGTACACACCTACATTTTGCAGGGGACCTTTTCTTTTTAAACTTGATGTAATGTCAACATTTAAAAAATTTATTTATATATTTTCAATTTATTATTTGTTTATAGAGACAGGGTCTTGCTATGTTGCCTAGGCTGGTCTTGAACTCCCAAGCTCAAGACATCTGCCTACCTCAGCCTCCTAAAGTGCTGGAATTACAGGCATGAGCCACTGCACCTGGCCAACATTTTTCTTATCAATACATATACTTGCATATCAGTTTTTTTAATTGTACTTTAGGTTCTGGGGTACATGTGCAGATCATGCAGGATTGTTGCATAGGTACATACATAGCAAGGTGGTTTGCTGCCTTCATCCCCCCCCCCATCACCTATATCTGGTATTTCTCCCCACATTATCCTTCCCCACCCTCCCCACTCCCTGCTGTCCCTCCCCTAGCCACCCGTTACTGACTACAGTGTGTGATGCTCCCCTCCTTGCGTCCACATGTTCTCATTGTTCAACATCTGCCTATGAGTGAGAACATGTGGTGTTTGGTTTTCTGTTCTTGTGTCAGTTTGCTGAGGATGATGGTTTCCAGATTCACCCATACCAGTTTTAATGGTTACATTTAATCCT